>JAVQJL010096769.1:0-10697 GCA_036024295.1 Nannoperca obscura
TTTGTGTTTTGAAAATTTTTAAACTTACTTAAAAAAATTTTTTGTAAAAAAAGCTTTTTTTTTGCCTCGGTGACTGGTGGCTCTGCTGCCCCCCCCCCCCCCCCCTGCAGGTGGAGGAACACAACGGCCACATCTTCAAGTCCACGCAGTACAGTATCCCCACCTACTGCGAGTACTGCTCCTCCCTCATCTGGATGATGGACCGAGCCTGCGTCTGCAAACGTGAGGGCTGAACACAAACACACACACACACACACACACACACACACACACACAGAGTCTTATCTTAGATAGTTAGGTTGCATTCACAACATTATGTCACTTTAATTGTCTTGTCGCGTTTGCAATATAAACATGAAGTCTGACAGGTAAATCATTCACTGGGCAGTTTTTGCCTGGACCCACTCTGGAAGAACCATGCAGAATTTATTCCACTGACCGACCAACAAGTCGTGCTGCACTTCACTTCGCCCCCTTTCTGTTCTCTGGTGACGCTAAGAGCTCACGAACACAGGATTATGAGTGTGAACTGTCTACTGTTCATAAATAATGGCAGACAGGTAGAAACAAGAGAGAAACGTGCAGAAAAGTACAGTACTTGAGCATTAGTGTGACGCGTGAATAGTTACACAGAGAAAGACACAGCACCTTTCTGTTTTTAAATCCTTTTCACTTCCTGGTTGATGCTTGAATAATTTTGTTGAATAATTCTGTGGGAAAGTTGGTTTCTCCTTCGTAGATCAGAGAATGTTTCAGCTGTGGGGAGAGCTAAATTGTTCACTACTTCATTGCAACATTAACGCATTGTAAATAAATGGTAAACAATGACCTTTACCTTGGTGGACAGTAAGTATTTGTCTTATTTGTACTTTTTACGTAACTTAACCTTTTCTGCTGCATTTTTAAAGTCACTATAAAAGCATAAAAGGCTGTAAATATCTGCAAATTACACCCACTCACCGATATACACACCATCACCAGTGCCTAATGTTCTCCTAACTCGTTTACCCACAGGCGCTCACGCCCATATGTGTAGTTTTTATTTCCATCCACACAGCACATTACACCCCCTCTTACTGTTTTCTCACACACACACACACACACACTCACACACACACACACACATACTACACGTTCATACTTACAAAGCTCACACACTTTCCCTGCCTCCCTGAGTGTCGGAAAAATCCGATTAAACCCCCCTCTCCTTTCATAGAGCTATCTTCCATCTTGTTAGGAGCTCCGTCTGCACTTACAGGGGCCGCAGACGTCACATCCGACCTCCCTGCCGCCTGGGCGGTCGCAGTCTCAGTCTTTGAGGGTTGTGACTGACTGCAGCTGTTGTTGCAGCTGTGCAGAGGTTGTAGAAGTACCGTCAGTCTGACTGTGTTGTTCTGTTGTCTGCAGTGTGTCGCTACGCCTGCCACAGGAAGTGCTGCTCCAAGATGACCACCAAGTGCAGTAAAAAGGTAGGAGGAGATTATCTATACATTTTGTCCATTATTTTAAGGTTTCTTGTTTCGGGATGCTGTAATATCACCCTGGTGTTCAAATGCACAAAGACAACAGTGTAGATATCATTGCACAGCTCCTCTGACTTTGACGCGTTTCTCCTTTTTTGTATATAAGTACGATCCGGAGTTGTCGTCGCGGCAGTACGGCGTGGAGTTGTCCCGTCTGACCAGCGAGGAGCGAGCGGTGCCCCAGCTGGTGGAGAAGCTCATCAACTACATCGAGATGCACGGCCTCTACACAGAGGGGATCTACAGGAAGTCGGGCTCCAACAATAAGATCAAAGAACTACGCCAGGGGCTGGACACCGGTGAGACTGATATCTGTGTATTATCTTTGTTTTCATATAACAAATGTTCGTAGTTAATTCTTTAGTTTTGTGCTTATGTGAAGATATTTGAAGTGTAGCTGATTAGCTGAATCAGCCGTCTCCTCTTCTTCCTCCTCTTCGTCTTCTTCCTAATCTGCTGTATACAGTCACAGAAAGAGGAAGATGAAGCGTATTCAGTTTACCTGAACGTGTCTCTCTGTTCCAGATGTGAGCAGCGTGAACCTGGATGACTACAACATCCACGTCATAGCCAGCGTTCTCAAACAGTGGCTTCGTGACCTGCCCAGCCCCCTCATGACCTTTGAGCTGTACGAGGAGTTCCTCAGGGCCATGGGTAAGCTCGTAATCAGCCCCCTTCAGTGACTCATTTACAGCTGCTCCAGCTGAGAGTCGGTTCCTGATGGCTTGTGCTTGTTTTCTCTTCAGGTCAGCCGGACAAGCGGGAGGTGATCCGAGGGGTGTATTCGGTGATCGACCAGCTCAGCAGGACACACCTCAGCACACTGGAGCGCCTCATTTTCCATCTGGTCAGGTGGGTGATGAGAAAATCATCAACATCAGCTGTACAGCCTCAGGCCAGACAGCCTGTGTCTACAAACTGGACTTGATCTGAATAATGTTTTTGGCTGTGAGTCTTTTTTAAATATTTGAAGCAGTGGTTTCAGATTCTCACTGATCATCCAACGTCTCGGTCACACACCGCCCCATCTGTTGTGTCTGGTGGGAATGGGTGTCGCAGTCTGTGAGGATCAACATCAGGATTAACAGGATTATGTTGTGGTGTGTTTCAGGATCGCCCTGCAGGAGCAGACTAACAGGATGTCAGCCAACGCCCTCGCCATCGTGTTTGCTCCCTGCATCCTTCGCTGCCCCGACACCATCGACCCGCTGCAGAGCGTCCAAGACATCAGCAAGACCACCGCGTACGTCCACCGTCCTCAACTATCCTCTGGTGTTTTCCAATTGAACTCTGTATTTATGGATCTAAATAACAGTATAGAAAAGAAATGTCTCACTTTATGGTTTTCATTTCTTTGTTAAGATATTTTGTTATACCCACATTATTTGGTATTTTTAAATAGTAAATGGACTTTTCAACCTTACCTGTTCACAAAGCGCTTTTCACACACATTCACACACACATTCACACACACGGCAACCCAGCTGCCATGCAAGGTGCTCAAAGTGCATTACAACATGAGAATGAGAAAAAGTTTAAACCAGTTAACTGTCCAGGCAGTGCTAAAATAACATTTTTGATGCTTGAATGTTACCACTTTGTGTTAAGTGGTGTAACAACGGCTTCTTTTTGCGATGATACTGATTGACTGATGGTCAGAAAGCATGTGTGGAGACCTGTAGGGACAAAGTTTGAGACTCCTTTAAATGTTGTCAGCTCACAGCATTAGCTGAACCATATCTATTTATTTTTCTAATTTAATTTGAAGCACACCTCCTCTCTCTGTAAATTCAATCTTTGACTAGTTACAACATAAGTGCTGGCGATTTACACATAACTAAATTTACTAACAAACTAGTTCTTCCATAAAGATTAGTAGCTACTAAATATTTACATCCAGTAATGGTGTAGCTAGCTGAACCATTAGCTAAGAGGTAAAATTACTCTTAAAATGTTTAATATTGATGTGAACCTCCAAGATTTTAAATTACATTTTACAAAAAAACCCCAAATTAAATAAATTACAAAACATAATATTAGACTAAATTACCAAAGAGCATCGGTTACGTTAGCGTAATCACCCCAGACTGCATGAATACTAACTCATACATAACTCAAGGTTATCTTAAAGCTTGTGATGCTGCACTGACTTCCTGTTTACATAGCTGAAACTTTTGATCAACTTTTAATGGTGCCACCCGATTTAGTAAGTAGTTTCAAACTAGCTAGTAGTTACTAAGAAGTGATTTACAAATAGCTGTGGAAACCCACTCTTCTCTTCTACTCGTATTCCATTCAGTTCTATTCTAAATTGATCTCTTGCCCGTAGGTGTGTGGAGCTGATCATCAACGAGCAGATGAGCAAGTACAAAGCTCGTCTGAAGGACATCAACAGTCTGGAGTTTGCAGAAAGCAAAGCCAAGAGCCGACTGACCCACGTCAGGAAGTCCATGGTAAGATCAGGCTACGGTTACTGTCAATCATCCGACAGCAGCCCCCCGAGGCCGGGGCTCCTGTGTCAGGTTACATACTCATTATTCTAAAGATGTTAGTGTGTCTGGCTGTGACACGGATGTTCTTCCACTTGTTCCTCTCACTCACAGTTTTCAGCTGGCATGGTTTTCCCACGGCCATGGCAGGAGTTCATTCCTCTGTGTTCTTTCTTTTACATCTTTCATCGACAGATTTTGCTGTGTTTTTGTAACACAAGCAAAAAGCTGAACTAAAAAAACACTCAAGGGGATATATCTTTAAAATGTGCACAGTAAATTTGCATGTGAAAGATAAAGTTGTTAGATCTTAAATAAAAAATGACAGGTTTTAAATTCTTCTCATCGAGGCTACACATACCAACAACCCTTCCTTATGTGAGAAGATTTCTGACTAATGAATCTTTTTTATTAATGCATGTTCCTCTTATCTGGTAACTTACTTCACAGTCACAGCAGGGTTTAAAAAGGGATCTCAGGAGCTCCCAAAATTATTTTAAAATCGACATCCATAGTAGCTTTAAGCCACTGACATGTCAGTTTAATGTCAACCCTTTTAAATTATTACATCAAATTACATGTAAGGAAGGAAAATAAGCATAGACGACTTTGAACAATTACCTCTTAACAACAGGCAAATCCCCCCCAAAATAAAAATCTTTCGCTTTAAAATCCGGAAGATTTTAACATGATTATTGCACTGCTTTAGCTTTTTAGCAGTATAGAATTGTAAAAAGGAAAAACTAGCTTCACGTTTGTATTTTATTTTCTCTTTTTCAGGGGAGTCTTGGCTAAAACAGATAGGGCAGCAGCACAAGATAAAACCCAGATGTCAAGATGGAAAGACATTAAAGGAATCAAATCAAAGTGCAGCTGCAATGCAAAATAGAAGAAGCAGTGACTTAAACTTATTACAAAGTGTAATGTTAAATAACTTCCTGTTGCCACGTTTTAACAAGGAATTAAATTACTGCTCTTCCATTAGGAGCATCAAGTTGTGGAATATGTCCTTCTGGCAAACATTGATCGGAAAGATGATGCCAACTGTATCTAAAGTTTCCCACTAAACATGGTTTTAATGGTTTGCAAAAGATTCCTAGACATCTTGATTAAATCTTGGCAAAATTAGGTTTAAAAGTGATGAGTTTTTTTAAACCAGTGTCTTAAAACACTTTTACTTCCCAACCAAATTTAGTTCCGTTTTAACCTAAATGTCTGGCCATCTTTTGACCCTGCAAATCACTAAAACCCCCACTTACCTGACACTTCACCGCTCCTTAACCCTAATCTGTCCTTCCTTCCTTCCTCCCTTCCCCCACTCCTCCTTCCAGAAACCCGTACTAATTGCCATTAGGTTTATGAGCATAACCCGCACTGCCACCCCGGTATGTATACCCCTTCCACTCCATGTGCCCGCCCACCCACCAGTCACTGTCCTGTCCGTCAGTCTATCCGATGCGTCCACTCATACTGTCTGTTGCCTCCAGTCACTGGACTGGTCACGTCTGTCTGTGAGCTCTTTTTTCTGTCTGATCTTCTGTTTGTGTATTCGTTACTGTTTCATTACAACTTTGTTGTGGAATAATTCATAAAGTCCTTGAGCGATAACCCAGAAAAATAATATTGTTTGTTCATATTTTTCCACCTGAAACTGAAAAAAAAAAGGTTTCCATCCACGTTTACTCTAAAAACAGTGTGATATTGATATATTCAGGTGATAATTAATAATTAAAAATAAAATATACATGAGTAGCGTTACTGGTAATCATGTTACTGTTCTGTGTATGTTTCTAGATAATGTCTGCTTGGACTAAATTCTGTCTTAAATACATTTTATTTGACTTGAAAAATAACAACAGAGATCTGAAACTTGACTTCAGACTCAACTTATTTGAGTGTGATATTTTCCCAAACTGTCTTGGAATTCTTTTTAAAGGAATGTATTAAACAAGAAACCCATCAGTTTTTAATTTCTTCAGATTTATAACGCTGGGTTTTCAAATCAAACATGTCACCATGGCATCGCACAGGTTTCCAGGTTTTGTGTGGCCCCCAAATTCAAATTGGTCCCCCAATATACTGAGACTGCAGGCTCAGAACTCAGTTACGTCTCAAGACTTGAGACTGACTTTGAACTTAAAGTTGTCTTTTTGTCACAGTTCTGCTTGTGAGCCGACTGTTGCGAGAACAGCTCCCTGGATCCTGTTCTCCAGCTCAGTATCTTCTTAACATGACACATTAAGGAGACCATTTAAACAGTTTAGTGTTCTCAGTAATGTGTTTCCCTGGGTCAGATGTTGAAGTCACCCACCCACACTACATCCTGATGATATGCTCCTTGAAACCTACGCCCTCAAGACACTTTTCTTGAGTTTAGATCATATTCTTACCATTCAAACTGCATTTGAAACATCCACCTCCCTTTGACTTTTGCTATTTGAACTGCAAATACAGCTCTTACCAATCTCTAAACTGATGTTAATTAATACATTATTTGGAGGAAATAGTTGGCTGAGGTTTGCTAGTTAATTGATAATGTAATTATAATTGTAATTAACTAAGCATTACGTGAATTAAGTGGATTCTTATGAAGCCATTTTTACTCTAATCCAACAGTTAACTGTCACCATAAAGTACGTTTTGAAGCACTTCTCCCTGGTTACTGCTAACATTGTTAAACTGACTTAATACCTTACACTTGCCTTGCACTTAATCTTTGTTTAAAGTTCATTGTTGGACAAATTTCACTCGTGGCGTGGTTGTTTTGTCTGCCAAGTATCTGTGGAAAGCAAGCTAACAACCGAGCTTGCTGCTAGCAGCTTCCCATCCGGTGTTAGAAATGGCAACATGGTTCCTGTGGCTCCGTGTGACTGCTGCTGTGACTGTATGTGTTTGTGTTGCGCGCTCTCACAGACTCTGACTGTAGCTCCACTGACTGCTCTTTGCTTGTGTTTCTGCTCCACAACTTATTAACACGCAGCCTAACACAGCTAAACTTAAGGTAATGCCTACCCGTGTGTGTGTGTGTAGCAGAAGATGTGTGTGTGTGTGTGTGAGGTGGAAGTTTTCAGACGTAATAGTTTCTTAGCAGTGATGTGGTGAACTGTGGTCAATACATCCTCTGTATAGTTAGTATGTGGTCAAAGCATCCAACCGTGTCCATAGCGAGTCCGCTGTCTGTGCTCCATCACTGTCACTGTCAACAAAAAGCAGATTATTATTCTTATTCTCCACCAACACACGCCGTCACTCTGTGATTTTGTGTGCGAACTTGCAGAGCAAAGGTCGTGTTCGGCAAAGCAGCACCCACACGCCCTCGCCTCCTCTCAGCCCCAGGATGCCCCCTGTGGTGGATGGAGAGAGTGCAGGAGGAGGAGGAGGAGGAGGGGGAGGAGGAGGAGGAGGAGGAGAGGATGCAGCAGAGGCCGGGCTGAACGAGCAGCAGCAGCTGGCGATGCAGCAGGAGGAGCGAATCCTCACCGAGCAGATCGAGAGTCTGCAGAAAGAAAAGTATGACGTCTCTGGCTTTGTGTTTGTTGGTGTTTTGTATCTATTTCCTGACTGTGTGTCATTAGCTGCTACATTGAGCCCTTCAGGGACACATAAATACAAAATGTGACACCTCTTATCAGGAGAAATCACTCTGACCTTTGCACATCTTTAGTCGCGATTGCT
This sequence comes from Nannoperca obscura, assembly GCA_036024295.1. Taxonomy (NCBI): domain Eukaryota; kingdom Metazoa; phylum Chordata; class Actinopteri; order Centrarchiformes; family Percichthyidae; genus Nannoperca; species Nannoperca obscura. The sequence goes on from JAVQJL010096769.1 coordinate 7,688, forward strand.
TGTAGGCCCGTTAGGCACACGATAAGAAAAGCCCAAAAGTTGAAATAAGAATAAAATGATTTCGGTTAAGCACCTCTGACCAGGTTTGTAACCTGTGTGTGTGTGTGTGTGTGTGTGTGTGTGTGTGTGTGTGCGCGCGCAGGGAGGAGCTGACGTATGAGATGTTGATCTTGGAGCCGCGGGCGTCCGACGACGAGACTCCCGAATCTGAAGCGTCCATCGGCACAGCGGACAGCTCTGAGAACATCACCATGGAGACGGAGGGAGCCACCTCAGACCCCTCTGGTACGTATGTGTGTGTGTGTGTGTACATCCACAGACCCTCCTACCTCCATAGTTACACCTCGGAGAAGTAGGATTACGTTTGCAGCTGACTTTTAAATTTGTTACATTTGCACTTTTGAATTTTGGTTTGAATATACCATACAGTATATTGTGTGTCTTCAGTAACATTGCTCTCTCTCTCTCTCTCTCTCTCTCTCTCTGCAGAGCGTGGCACTTATCGCTCCAGAAAGTCGGATGCAAAGGGCAGACGAGCTTTGCGCCGTCAGCCCGACTCCCAGGACTCCGCAGACTCCACCTCCACCATTTCATCCTACCACCCCTCCTCATCTCTCTCCTCCAACACCTCCGGCTCTCCCTCCCCTCACTACCGCTTCCGCTCCTCCTCCTCCGGGCCCCTGCTCACCTCCTGCAGTCTGGGGGCCCCGTTGGCCGAGGAGGAGGCAAGCCACAGAGCCGGCAAGATCCGCCCCAGGTTCAGGCTTAGCCGCAGCTCACCACGTGAGGCCTCAGGCAGCCACCGAAGGGAGTCGGACTTCAGCTCGGGGCCACAGCAGCTGGTTCTGTACGGCAGCAACGAGTTCATGGTGTGAAGCCGAGGAGGGAAGGAACGCCAGCCCGCTGCCGCCTGTTCCAGTACAGGAGGATGGACAAGGAGGGGAGGAGTGAGAGTCTGGCACCTGCTGCCCCTCTTCAGTGCCCCACCCCCCACCCCCCTCCGGCCCGGTCAAAGCAGGAAGCTGCAAGAAAAAAAAAGAAGAGAGGACTGGAAAATGTGACCGAGGGACAGAATGACAGGTGGACAAAGAAAGAGGACTTGTGACTTACGAACAGCAGAAAGCTCGAACAGAGCAAAGTGACAAAGAAACGGTCGGCCATGTTTGTTGACCCCCTGATCTCGGTGCTGTCGGACCCCTACTGGAGCACCGGGGGTCGGTTGGAGGAGAGCGAGAAGAAGGGAAGGACGGGCGGTGAGACGCAGAGAAAACCCCACACCCGCAAAGCCAAATCTTATAGTGCCCCATCTTTATTTTGTTAGCGTGTGGGCGGGGGGTTACAGCCACCCAGAAGAAATGTAGCCATACTGACTGAGCTGGCAGACGTTTTGTCTGCAACCAGCGCCAAGCGAAGTCTGCTTCTCACGTTTACACAGGACACACCAGCCAGAATCCGCATGCTTCTCCATCACACTTTTTCTTACGCCAGCTTGAAGAGACTGTACATAAATATGTTACAACTATATGTTACATCATTATTATTATTATTATTATTATTATTATGTGACAGAGGAAAACAGTGTACATAGAAAGAAAGTCGAGTGCTGCTCCTGGGTCGTTCATTGTTGGTCAGTCTCTATTTCCTGCTCTGTTTTGCAAAGTGAAGTGTCTGGAATTCAGGTTCCACTTTTGTTTCTGTGCTGGTTCGGCTCAGTTTACCGTCGTTAGTTGTTTTTTTTTCTCCTGTCTTTTCCTATTTCTCAGTGAACAGGCGGATGTCGGACTGCCCTCGCGTCGCACCCGTTGAGAAATAATAGGAGGAAAAGCCGTGGATCTGCGCTCGCGGTGCTGAGGACGTCTGTCCGGTGTCATGTTTACTTGACCTGAAGTCCGTCAGCCATAAGTGTTTCGTTTCTGCGTTTCCCTGTGAGATGTTTTGTTTTTCCGTCTGTTTTATTCCGAAACATCAGTGTTACTACGTCAGGACTTGGATTTGCTGTATTATAGGTGTTGTTATTGATATCAAAGATGCCATGTTTTTGCTGTCAATTTTGTTTCATGGTTCATTTTTGTTCAGATGAAAGCCATTTTTTTCTTTCCTGTGTGTGTCCGAATGAATGTGTGTGTGTAATTCCTGCCACTGTATCAGCTCCCACTATGTGCATGTGTAGTCTTCTCTACACATACACACACACACACACACACACACACACACACTAGTGTTTGCAGCCAAAAAAATGTCCTTTTTGTAAAGGTGAAAAAAGTCTCTGCCACCATCAAGTGACACTAAAACTCACTCAGATGTGACGAAACCTGCCCCTGTGGGGAAACTCACGCGTTCACCCACGCTCTCAAACCGTCCACAGTGTCCTCTGAGCCACCCAGAAACCTCTCTCCTTCTTCTTCTTCTTCTTCTTGTTCTTCTTCTTCTTCTTCTTCTTCTTCTTCTCCTCCTCCTTCTTCACCTTCTCCCTTACCACAATAGTAGCTCTTCCATCCTCTTCTCTCCCGGGCTCTGGCTGTGAAACGTAGCATCTAATCTGCCTGTTAACCAGACAAGAACAAGTAGCAACAAACTCAGACCGTCCACGTGTTTCTGCATATTCTCACTCTCTTCCTGTCTCTGTCCGTGAAGTATCCGAACACTCGGTGTAATACTGAGTTTCATGGGGCTGCTGGGTAGCTCAACAGCGATGATGTCTCCTTACTTTAGCTGCAGCATCTGTCCTCCCTTGCTTTTGGTCAACCTCTGCTCCGATCTCGCAGATCGGTCGGTGTTCAGTGGACTGGAAGCTGGACGTCTCAGTAAAAGGCCCAGCTCATCTCAGTCTTAACGCAGGTGTGGAGCTGAAAGGACAAAACCGGTTCCTGGTCAAATATCTTTGCCTTTGATGTTCGATGGGATGCTCTTTGTCCATGTCCAGGTTGTCCCTCTTGCATGGGGGGGGGGGGGGGGGGGGGGGGGGGGGGGGGGGGGGGGGGGGGGGGGGGGGGGGGGGGGGGGGGGGGGG
>JAVQJL010096770.1:0-31294 GCA_036024295.1 Nannoperca obscura
TCAGTTTGAGCATTTGTATTTAAGCTTTTGCATTTTAAATTTAACTTTTGTCATTATCATTTTACATTTTCAATTTGCTTTTTCAATTTTCAATTTGGACTTTGAATTTTTATTATGACCTAATTATTCCTAGTAGTTATGAGTAAAATAATAATCTTTTTAATTTAATATCTCTTCGTTTTATATTTGGACTTTGCGTTTTATGTTTGGACTTTGCGTTTTCTATTTGGACTTTTAATTTAAATTATGACCAAAAATATCCTCCATATAGATCAGCTGCCCCTGCTGCCTTCAAATGCTCTCTAAAAAACTATAAAATTCCGTCATCAGTATTTGAACAGTCGAACAATCAAATGCTTTGAGTTTGATATAATAATATCGACTGCAAAAGAAATGTCAAACTGTTATTTAAATAAATTAATAAAACTTACTGAAGCACTTTGTACATTACCTGTATATTTGAGTTATTTTACCAATGAACCGATGGTCTACCCAAAACGCTTTCAAAAAGCAGTGACAGCACCTGATGTACCCTCCCGTACCCAACCACTCAGGCAGGCTCAGGGACAGGGACTGTTTGTATAGCAATAATGAATACGAGCTAACTGCCTAGCAGTAATACGCTGTTAATTGCCAGAGAGAGGCAGCCAAATTGTCAAATATATCACCAAGTATCACTCCATATTCTGGGCCCAACAATAAGTCCCTGTTTTGTGACTCTTGAGTCTATCGGGTAAGTAGATGTCTGGCTAGATAATTGCTACTGGGCAAAAGCTACGTCGCTAACGACGCTAGCGTTAGCTTGCAACGTAGAGTGGCAACGTTGGTAGCTTTTAGCATCGACTCGAGTAATGAAATTGGCCAAATTAAGCTTCGTTCGTTTACTTTAACCTTCTATGTCGGCGTGGCTGTCAAATATGCTACAAACTACAAGGTCACGTCTGTGTGATCACAGTTAACACCAGCTAACGCTATAGCGGCAACTCACAACTGCCAAGCTAATTCCTGACCTGCATTTAGCTGATCGAATATACGAGAAATCCTTTCTTACTTGTTATTTAATGTTACAGTTACGTTAGGAAGAAGAGGCTCAGTCCGGTTACTACTTAACACGTTTAAGGTTATAACCTCCATTCAGGCTTGTGCTGTGATTTGGTAGTAGACGCCACGATTTTCTTCTCTTCTTATCTTGAGGTAAGATTGACTTCCTTGGGCCACCCTTTGCTGTAACGTTGCTTCCGAGTCTTCGACATTAATATATCATTAGCTGGCTGGGGTTAATACGGGATACCTCTTTCTCCTCAGGTAAATCACAACTGATTCAAAATACTACCTTTAAACGTTATCTCTTTGTGGTTTTTGATTTATATATATATATCTCTGAGAAATCTGCTTAAAGTAATTATTAACTTGTAACTACATTACATTCTTCCATTTTAAGCTGTTCTTTGTATCTCGGTCTTTCCTGGATCATTTGCATATAGGTGCAAGGAACCCAATCATGGAATGGCAGGGTTGGACATATTAGTTATGTGTCACTAGCATGCATTGCCACCACCAGACAATATGATACTGTACCAGTGAGGAGACTTTGGAGCTTGATTTGGGTGAATGGCTGTTGTGTTTCAGCACATATGGGTTCCTGGGACTGTGTGCTTTCTCAGCATCATGCAGACATTTTAATTGAGTCAGCAGCAGTGTTAGGAAATAGGAACAAACTGAGATCTTCTTGCTGCTCCAGTGTGTTGACAATTAAGCAATACAAAGTATGTGTGTGTGTGTGTGTGTTATGTGTGTTGTTATGTGTATACTGTGTCTAATAGAATCGCTTAACACACTATGAGTCTATATGACCAGATAACATGTCTTGTACTCGGTTTTTGGACAAGAGCTTAGAGTTACATTAGCTTGACAAAAGCTGATGTAGCTCATTGCTACTTACAGGCCTGACAATGAGCCTTATTATTGACCTAATGGAAAGTGTGCTAATCCTGTCTGTGGTTTGTTTGTGTCCAGTTTGTAGACAGCTATGGGTGGGCTGGGAAACGGGCGCCGTGGAGGAAGATCACCCCCGCTGATGATTGCCGCTCTAGTCGGCTGCATCCTAGTTCTGGGCTTTAACTACTGGGTGTCTAGCTCCCGTAACCTGGAGCTACAGGTAGGTTCATCTGTTTGCGTGTGGGCGTGTTTCTGTAGTTTCTAACCATTGTGGACTGTGCAGATATCACCTTTTTATAAGTGTCACACTTCGGGTATTTGGTTTGGTTGTGGAAGGTTCTTTTTGATAGTTATGTAATTTATTTTTGCAACTTTTAAACACATCTTTTAATGCAAGTCACTTTAAGCAACTAACTACTTAACCCAGGACTTTGCTTGTTTGCATTAAGGCACAGTGAACGTTAACGTTTCTGCTGTTTTGTAGAAACATTTGTGTTATTGGTACTGATCTTATTTTACTGTCTTGGGTATAAGTGACAATTAAGAAGAAACTCCCCAAAACACATCCGGTGTGCTTTTTATTTTGTCATTATAATCGGAGTTTCTGTCAGTCTGTCAATACCCAGTGTTTTTTCAATGCTCAGATTGTTGTTGTTATCATTGCCTGTGTCATCTTCTGTCTAAATATTATTTGTTGAGAACACATGAATCTGAGCTAACCTTAACCTATTTGTCGCTGTGTGCAATACAGACAAAGCTGTATGAGTTGGAGGGCCAGGTGCGACGTGGAGCAGCGGAGCGAGGAGTTGCAGAGATAAAGAAGAATGAGTTCCAGGAGGAGATCCAGAGGCAAAAGGAGCAGATCAGCCACATAGAAAGCCTCTACAAGAGGCAGCTGGAAGGAGCCCAGAACACCTGCAGCCAAGAGAAGGTGCACACAAACACCACAGGGAGTGTAAATGGAAACAAAGTGCACGTTAAACTGTCTATAAACTATAGCCACGTAGAATTTGGGGGCAAGGAAAACACTTTTTTGACTTTACTTTTTGACTTTAACTGAATGTTGATTTGTGTTTTTGCTTCTAGGGCATGCTGCAGCAGAACATTTCCTCCAGTACCAAAACCCTATATGGACTCAAAGGTTTGAAATTGAACCTGTATTTCTCAAAAAGTGCATTCCGTTAACAAACAGAGCTCCGTAGTGAAATAATATAATCCAGTTCTGATGTTCTAATGTCTTGTGTGTGTGTTTGCACTGTAGGTCAGTTGAATCAGCTAAACGATAACGTGGGGAAGCTTCACAAGGACCTGCAGAGTTGCCAGGGCAACATCAAAACCCTTAACAGCAAACTCACTTATGACATGTAAGAAAAATGTAGTAGTAAGTCACAATCACATGGACTGCCATTGCCATTATGAATTGTCCTTCCTGGTTAACATTTATGTATGCGCCTGTGTGTGTTTGAACACATGTGTAGGACCCAGTGTCACTCCCAGGTCCTGTCCCAGAAGGAGCTGTGTGATGAGAGAGTCGCCGCTGCTAAACTTGAAGTTCAGAAGAAAATGGAGAAGCTTGTCCCTCCTCCAGGTGTCACCTCACAGGTATGTTGGCTTTTCTGTTTGACAATAAGTCGTGAAATGATGTAATCCCTGTTAACTGTAGGTGGCGCTTTCTATAGGATTGGGATCAGGGCAGAATGCATTTTTTGCATTTTGTTCATAATACAGCAAAACAGCAATTCATCTGGCATGGCGATGTTCTAACCTGGCCTTCGCAACACCCACAATTATTTATTTTTCTAAGACTGTTCAAGATCGTTCTCTGCAGTCTGTTTGGAAATGGATTTGACGTTACACCTGTTTTTGTATAAAAATCAAATCAAAAGGAAAGGACTGGCTTCACTTATTTCAGATTTTCTGGTCACCAAGTGTTTATAAATTAAATCAATCTAATAGCATAAACCTGCTTTGGCAGTCGTCATCCACCCAGATGTTCTTTTTCGATCGAAAGGAATGTGGTAAACGATGATGTTTCCTGCAGGAAAATGCAGTGGACGGAGCAGTAAAAGAGGGCGGAGCAGTCATGACTGTGGTTGATGCTGTTAAGACATCGACTGTTGTAAGCCACACACCAAGCCTCTCTCAGCCCAAAGAAAACGAACCACCTGAACTACTGACCAACGAGATAATCGTGGACAAAGGTAAAAGACACAGATGTCCTGGTGGCTCAGTCTACTTAACTGACATTTAACACATAAAAGCATGCAGCGACACTAATAATTATGTGTATACACCCACATGTTGCCCTTGCTTTCTGCCTTTTTATTTCCCAGGTGCCGATGCCCTGTTGGCAGCGAAGGATCTCTCCGAAGTAGTGACCCAGTCTGCTCCCTCCGCTGCTGCAGTGAAGCAGGACGTTTTGCAACCAGCAGAGGGAGTTTTCACAACAGAGGAGGGCGAGGCGGAGGCCAGTAAACTTTTGAAAAACAATCTGACTGAGGATAAAGAGATGGAGGTGATGGATGCTAATGAAGAGGATGCTCAGACAGAAGGTAAAGAACCACACCCTTTTTATATTGCAGAGAATCAGACGCATTGAACATACCAGTACTTGTGTTTTTCCACCAAACAACAGGTTCAGTTCAAAGCATTAGTCTTGGCAAAGTTGTAGAAACACTGTGTTAAAGAATGATTTCTAACAGTATCCAGCTGTGCAACAGGGAGATCAGGGTTTGGCGAACGCTGAACCTACAGACTGTTGATTTTTATAAAATGAAACAACAATTTGGTCATGTCTCCAGAAGTAGACCCTGGGATGGAAGGCATGCTGATTGGAGGCATGAAGGACGACGATGCTCCTATTGGTCAGAAACTTGAGCAAGAAGAATATGTCGCAGACGAGCAAGTAGTAGGTGGAGTGGATATGGAGAAACAACAGCAGAGTAAACGGGCAGAAAATATAGGTATGTGTGTCTATATATAATAAAACTGGAAAAGTGTGTTTGTATAGAAAGAGTGCATTCGCAGTCTCTGCTTTTGGTTTTATTAGAGTGAAGTTAACTATTTGAAGGCCAGAGCTAAAGTTTGAATGGGGGATAGTTAATAAAAAGGTGTGTGTGTGTGTGTGTCATGTTAATAACCACATTGCACTTTCTTATAGACAAGGACATGGAGGAGGAGCTGGCTGACTATAATGGGGATGACGAGAATGAAGGCGAGTTTGAAGCAGACAAACAAGCTGAGCTTGCTCAAATCTAAGGTATGCACTGAAACACACAGCAATGTCTCCCCCTTTACATCCCCTATTCTTCATATTCTTCATGTTATCATCATAGGTCTTTATGTTATCACTGAGTCTTAACATAGACTCAACATGTAACACATTGCAGTCGCCAAAAGTCACTTCAAAAGCTGATCTCAGAGACTGGTCATAGTTTTTTTTCATGGCAGCAGATTGAAAACAATTTAACAATCATGATCAGATTTTTGTAAATCAAGCACAGGTTCATGTGAATTGCAGCAAAACCGGCTGTATGGTTACCATCATTGTAGGAAATAAAATTCAAATAAAAATGTGGCGGGCAACTTTTGCCCTCACTGTCCACAACATTGTGGCATTTCCAAAATCTTGGGGGCAAAAATAGTATTTAGTGCATAAAGGTGCTGTTTTAAATGTGAAATGAAAATTAAATGCTTAATGTTACAGGAATTCAGTCTGTACTTCCAGGGTTTTTTTAATGTGATGGAAAATGAATTGCCAAGAAATAAATCATTGAAAAAACATTTGGCACGTGTGCTGTGCAACAGCTTTTAATGACATTCGTAATGTGTTTGTGCTTGACGCTACTTTTTTGCCTTGAACACAGTGTTTGCGTTTATATTTTCTTAATGAACATTTATGCAACTTTTTACTAGTTTTAATGCAGCCCTGCTAATAGGCACTATGTATGAACACAGATATGCTTGTGATATTAACATATATTGAATTTGTCTTGCAGGACTGGAGTTGGAGAAGGAGCCTGTACATATTCGGGAGCAGGACCCATTACACACCTCAGCACAACAGGTTAATGCAGCCCTCCAAACACAGAAAACAAAACAAAGATGGACATTTCTATAAAGACTTGTGACATTACTTTGCCTTTTATTTGTCATCTTAATTGCATTACATTTGATTTGATTACATGCAATCTGATATTTTATCAGTTGGGATCATCAAGTGTTCTGTGTTAGAGTAAGAATATTTGCGACTTCATATGCAATTCACAATATTCTGAAAGAGCCACAAAAATGTCTGAAATATGCAAATGTCAGGTAAGCGTGTACACGTTTTCCATTCACATGCATGTCACTGTATACATAAAGCCCTGAGGTGCTTTTATGGTGGTGACTGTGCTCACACTCATTTCAGTATGTTCAGGTGATTTGAAGGTTTTTTGAAGGTACTTCGAAGTACTTTCATATCGCCTTCTTAGTCCTGCGCACTCTTATGGACGGGCATACGCAACTCTGAAGACTTGACACCAATTTGCTTGAAAAGCTGAACATCTCAGCATGCTTGGAAATCAGTAGATTTTGATTATGTGATTAGGTGTGTAGTTTGTTATGTTGGCTCTGTAATTACTGTAACTGAAAAAACATTATAAGTGATGATAATGTGCAGACCCTTATAGGGTTGGGATGGTGTGAAATACTGTAGTGAAGTGGAAATTATCCAAGTAATTCCAGTGACCGAGCTCCTCCATCAGAGGGCTCTGCGGCACCGGCCTCGTCTTTCTCTCGACAACTACTTAAACAACGCCTTAAGTTAGAGAGTCTCTCATAGGAAGCATGCCGACTTTGGGCCAATGGCCTTCTGTCAGTGAACACAAATTAGGCTTTCCATGAGTGCAGCAATTGAAGGAACTGTGCTGAGATTCTTGTCAACAGCAGCTTCTTTTGATTCCCAAAAGTGCTGTAAAAAGAGATGTCGGCTTAACAAAAATGCCACGTAACACACAGGCAAATTTATCGCCTGGGTTAAATGCTGATGTAACTTTGTCAGGTTTTAAACACGCTATAATCGCTGTAACAACGAGAAACCATTTCTGAAGCATCACTTTGTTGAATTGCTATTACTCTCGGCTGCATGTCAGATCACCAAGTGTCACAAGATTGAATGTGTGCTGGGATCAGTAAAACAGAAAAAACACTTTTAGATTACAATGAAGGAAAAAGTTTGGAATACCTTTAAGAAGACAATATTTGCAGATCAACAATCTAATTTTTATTTTGAGTCATGCCTTATCAACTCTGTGCACACCAGTTTTCCCCTACGAGCAGTTGCTTCTGACACGGCGAAGGTCGGATACAGAGCCGTGGTACACGTTAACTGATTTTGGACCTGCTCAGAGTTTAGTGAAATCACTTTGTGGATACTGCCTCTGGTCAGCTGAATTGAATGGACTATATATTAAGTGGAGATAGATTTTTCATATAACATTGTGAAGGACGTTTCCTTGAAGCAGGAACAGCGTGTTGTGCTTTAGGGCTCCTGCAAGGTAGAAGATGTGAACTACTCTATTCTAAAATGTGTAGGTCCATTCAACTTAAAGCTGGACATAGACTGGAAACAACACAAAGTTTGTTACATTTTGTGGCAGGTTCTTTTGTTGCCTTGTGTATTATACAGGACAGACGATATATTTAATTTTCCAGGTTTGCTTCATTTGTGAGTGGTGACTTTGACCATACACGGTTACTCATTACGTTGTAGTTGCAATTGCCATAATTTCCATAATGCTTTGACTTATCAGTCCATTACAAGGATTCTCATTCATGTAGTGAAAGGTTTTCTTCCTATAGTTTCATTATTTGAAATCATCTGAAATCTGTCTTCAGTTAAAATACAATGTGTGTTATACTGTATATACAGTTCAGACAGATGTGCAGGAGAGAACTGACGTTTGATTACTGAAATGTCTCCTGTGCATTTCATTTCCAACATCTTCGACCCCACTGTTTCAGGCTGCTCCTGTTCCCGAGGCTTCCCAACATAGGCCACATTTTAGAGAAATAAATGTCTACAGTGGTAAAATATAAAAGACCTATAGAGTTTCCCTTTTGATGTAAAGGTTCAGACATACAAAATACCTTTGGCTTAATGGCATACATTAACTTGAAAGAAGATGCAGAATATTAATCGTCATATTCGGTGGGTTTTTCACGCACACAGAGAATAACAGGAGGAACATGGTGGTTTAATATTTCTCATTATTACTTTCATAGTTACAAAAACAGCATCCTAACACAAAACAGGTGTCTTTAGAGCTCTGTATCATGCTTATTTAGATTTTTCAAAACTTAAACATGAGCTTTCCATAAGGACAAATATCACTCTTTTATATGTTTACTTACAAAATAAAAATTTACAAAATGTTTGATAACGTGTTTGACTCTTCATCATTGGAACTGATGAAGAGTCTGTAAGGTATAGGGAACAACATTTCAATGCAAGTCATCAGGTAACTTTTTTCTTTGAGGAACACTAATTGAAAAATAGGGCTTATAATAAAAAAAATATAATTTCAAACATGTTATCAGCTCAAATGTATTATTTAACACCTTAAGCAGCATAAATGTTAACTTATTTTTTATTTATGTGATTATCTTTTGGTTATCGTGTTTAAAAGTAACCATACAAATAAAAAATTTTGCCTCCCTTTTGGTCGATCTTACCGGTGAAATATTGTTTCTGAGATTTTAAAAAACATTTATTGTCATTTTATTTTCAGTTGCTGTTATTCATTGTCGGTTATGTTGTCTGACACTGTGAAGCTTGGACAACCACTGCTCTGTTTTATCAGAAAGCTTTGTCTGCCTATTTGTGTAAAAAGTCCCATTTTCTGAACTACAAGTCTGTGTACCTGGAGAGAAAATGTTGATGAGAATGAAACGATTTTTATAAATTGGATTTACCTTTTTGTTGATTTCATGTGTTTTGAAATTGTATTTTACTCTGAACTGCTGAACAAATTTGTGAAAGGTTTAAATAATCATACACTTTATTGATGATAGAGAATTAAAATGTTTTTATTACCACTATTAAGGCATGGTTTCATGTGGGGATTATTGCTTGGTGTAACCATTAAAACAAGAGTAAATTACATGGATGGTCATACCAGTGGAATACCCTCCCCAAAACACACTGAACACTATAATCCGTGAATGGGAGTAATAGTAACAAAACAATTATTCAATGAGCTAAAGAGTACAAGCTTTTAAGAGAGCATATAGAAAATGAAACTGTTCAGGGTCTGACATTACAAAGTTAAAATGCTAAATTACTTTTTATATACAAAACTGAAATCGAAAACAATAAATGTAGCATGAGGATTTGAATGGCATGTTATAAAGCTTTTAATTACAGATGTATTACAGTCAAGCCTGGTGGAGACAGAAGATGCATATATACTTTATGTCAAGTGTAGATTCAGTCAGCGGGAGAAGTTGGTACAGCAAAATATATAAATAAATAAATAAATAAAAGAAGGAAACAAAAGATCATAAAGAGTATAGAAGAATTTGAAAAGAAAATATATGTAAATATAATATCTACGCCACAATTATCTACGCCATCACCATCATCACACCAATTAATACTCAATTCATATTTGACACTTAACCATTATTTAAATGTCAGCTTTGTAATTGGTGATCTATAGTGTTTACCAGGTTAATGTAACACATTAACTACAGTTAACATATTGACGTCCTACTGTAAATCATTTTAATGTAAGAAGAACATTACATAAACAAATAGCCTAAGAACATATATTAACATTGCAGGATTTGAAATAAATTGAACAAATGTCTTGTTTGTGACCAACTGTTGATAACTTATTAACACATGCTGGTCTTGTATGTGAAGTCAAGGCTAAATACAGATATTCTAAAATAAAAAATCCCCACAAATCTTATTTTGACACATTTTAACACTATTAAAACAAAGGTGCTCTGACCTGGCTCCTCCATGTCAAAGAAATTCATACTTGTATGTGGTGTTTGTCCTGTACGGAAGAGGATTAGGGACACGTGTGACATTTTTTTTTTTATGCTAGAATTCTGACTTTATTGTATTATTAAAAAAAAAAAAAAGTCAGAATGCAAGAAAAAAAAAGTCAGAATTTAAAAAAAAAAGTCAGAATTTAATAAAAAAAAGTCAGAATAAAAAAAAAGTCAGAATTGAAACAAAAAGTCAGAATTTTAAAAAAAAGTCAGAATTTAGTCAGAAACCACAGGCTGACCAAAAATGTCTGACTTAATGAAATGGCTTCCTCTGGGACTCCTCGAACATCCAAAAACTCCCTTAAGTCAGACATTTTTGGTCAGCCTGTGGTTTCCCTCCAGAATGGCGCAAAGTGACGTTGTGGCAAAGTGAAGTTTGACTCTTACAGTTACCCTTACTTCAGACTTTTATTTTATTTATTTTTTGTATTATGACTTTTTTTTTTTTTTTCTTCTGACTTTTCTTTTTGCATTCTGACTTTTTTTTTTCATTCTGACTTTTTTTTTTTCATTCTGACTTTTTTTTTTTTATTCTGACTTTTTTTTGAATTTTTATTCCGACTTTTTCTTTTTTTGCATTCTGACTTTTTTTTTTTATTACGACTTTTTCTTTTTTTGCATTCTGACTTTTTTTTTTTCAAAAAAAAATTTCACACGTGGCCCTAATCCTCTTCCGTACATTTAAGAACCTGGAACAATCTCCTTTTTCTTCTTTTTTTTTGCTTGAAAAACAATTTGTCAATTGTCAAAATAGTTCCCAATTCGTTTTCTGATGATCAATTAATCAACTAATTGACTAATCGTTGACGTAATCGTTTACGCACAGGACTGTCCCTTCTCCTCTTACACCTTCCTCATCATCGCCTTCATCACCAGTTCTGTTCCCATCTCCTGTCGCTGAACCACGTGGCTGAAGTGGATAAAAGAGGCTGAAACCATTTCCATGTTTTACAAAAAGCCATATAATCCTGTGAGGGAACAGGTGTGAGAATGTGGGAGGCGGCCTCTTCCTCCTAATTAATATTAATGTATTGTGAAACAAAATCTCTAAAGATGAAAGTCATTGTGAATGATGTTAACACAGGCTATTGTAACACACAGAGGATTGGGTAGATGAAGTGTGACACTTCTGGGTAGCAGCAATCATCTCAACGCCTTCATTTACCTCTATGCACAACAGTCTACACTTAAACTGCAATATGTGGGCATGTATGTTAAGTATCTCATAGGTTTATTACTAATCTGTAGTGCAGTGGTATTGTAAGATGGAGCTCCAAAACGTTCTGAATCATGACTTATTTTTATCTTGTGTGTGTTGGCTCTTGTGCTCACAAGTTATCATTTAATATCTTGCGTTCACAAGTTTTCTTGTTCGCACAACATCATTTCTTTTTGACCTAAGTTATTATCCTGTTTACACAAGACATATACTTAAACAAGTTATGTTTTAAACAAGATGCACGTTGTGTAATACATTGTGCACACAAGTTAGCTTAAGCATACAATTCTGTTTCTTGTGCACACAAAATACCAGCTTGTTAGCAAGTTGCACAAAGGCTATCTTGTTTGCACAAGACAGTAACTTTTCCTCTTGTGCTTTAATATGTTGAATGTATGCAGGTGTTTCTAACAGGCCTGTTTACTCCTTTATGTCTTTACTTACTAGTCTTATTGAGGTTTAGTGAACATAATCACATCCTACATTTTCCAGTTCAGTGACTAACTAACATTACAGCCTGCAGTGTCCTTGTTGAGTATTCTGATGTTCCAGTAACTTCCCTTCATTAAATACTTGAGTTCCCGCGGAGGCTTGAGGGTGTGATTGATGTATTCATTAAAGGCTGAATCTGACCAATCTCTACCATGCAACACTTGATTAAGATCATCACAATGACAAGGAGGCTATAATCCCACGAGAGTTCTGCGCCGTCTCTGCAAGAACGTCACTGTATCTCACAGAGATGTTGTTTTGTTTATTTCTGTCCCATAATCCACCTGAACTTCCTGCAGTTGTGTGAGGTCTTGCCGGTGGTTTGTGGGTGACTGAGTGATTATATACTACGTATATCCTCAAACACACATGATGCTGAATATTTCTTGGGGAGGACAGTAGGAGGTGGGAGGTGTTTGGCTTATTTGTGGGTGGGGGTCAATATTTGAATGTGTATTGTCATTATATGTTGTATTCCTTGTCTGACTGTCTGAGTATGTGTTCCATAGCCTATGTAATGATAATTAACGTATACAGAGGCTAAACCCAGTCCTGTGACATCCTGAGGACATCCAATGCCTTGTATAGGAATTCAGCTGACATCATGTAAATGAACTATTTTATGGCAATAGTAGTGTGTACAGTATAAAGACATCAGTAGGCTACTTCTCCATTCACACTCCCACCACTCTGTATAAAGGAAGACCAAACGCCCCAATATTAAACAGCATGGAGGAAACCGCTCAATTGTCTTCGTCTGTGTCTGAATCGTTTTCTTGCTTGATAATGAGAGAGAGTGATGTTTGTATGAAGAAATAAATATTCTGAGGGGAAGCTAATGTGAACAGAAACCTTTTATTTCTTTTACATTATTATCTTGGTTACATTCGTATATAAACTTTTAGATTTTTCTAATTTCTCTTACAGAATTACAGTGATGTTTATCAGATTGCATACCTAGAAAATTAAAGGAATACATGCATCCAAACATGAACAGCATTAAAAGGAGCAACTTTTATATAACAAGTAGAAATTCACAACCGTGAGCTCTGCTCGGTCTCACTGTGCTCATCAGTCAAGGAAGGATTACCACAGAGGGACGTCCTCTAACAGCACTTGGCAGAGGACAGCAGGTTCATTGAATCCATGATGTGGAATTGAAATGCCTTCGATCTGAACGGATGACTTTCGGTGCCAAATTAGAGAAGTTTCCTGTAGTTAACCTACACGTTTGTTTTCACCAGATCTCTCATGAACATGAGGCACCACAGTCAAATAAACAAAACAAAGCACAACTGTTGAATCTAACTGCTGACATGGAAACAGGAAAGACAACCTCTTCAAAAGGTAGTGGAAAGTGCACTTAGTGGGTCTGCCCAGCACAGACCCTGTCCAAACAAACCCCAACGATTCCCCTCAAAAACTAGCTTGAAGCACAAAGACACATCCAGCAAACGCTTCTCAGCTGACCTCCACACAGCGGACATCTTGCTCACTTGTGCCCTCAAAGCTCTTCTGGAGTCTGTGGACAGGGTCACGTCCCAGCTGCACGGGGTCAAACATCTACTGCTGCCTCTTTCCCTACACTTTCCCTTGGAATGTGCACGATGTTGCCAGTACCTACAAATCCAACACATCAGAGTCTCATCATGACAAAGACTTTGGAAAGTGCCTCACTGTGAGTCCCTTATATGTTAGAATCTAGGGACCATAAATGTTGGGTATCCACAAAAAAAAAAAAAAACACATTGATGCAAAAAACTCAAATTTTCACAAAAAAATGGTAGAAACTAAAAACTTTGCTAAAACCTAATCATATTACTGGCCGAGTTAAACTGACACCGGAATCTAGAAGGAAGTCGGCAAACTTTTTCACATATGAGGCCCCAGGAGTTAATTCAGCTCAGATTATTAACGCGCACACACATTAGGGGCCAAGTGCAGGGGCCGGCAGCACAGCGGTGGTCACATGACAGGGCTCCGATGACTGACCTGGCTTTTACAGCATTCTGACAAGATGAAAC
The DNA here is from genome assembly GCA_036024295.1 of Nannoperca obscura. Lineage (NCBI taxonomy): Eukaryota > Metazoa > Chordata > Actinopteri > Centrarchiformes > Percichthyidae > Nannoperca > Nannoperca obscura. Next base: position 13,720 of record JAVQJL010096770.1, read on the forward strand.
GTCACGTGCCAATGATTCATCTCCACGAGGAGGAAGCTCTGGACTCATGAAAGTGTGCATGGCTTTTAAAAAAGAACTTTTTGTACGGTCCTTGATCTCAAATACAAAACAAGAAAATAAAACATGTAATACTTTGACTACGAGGTTAACATATAAAAAGTACTAGACATGTTGACAGAGATGATGTCATGTAGAGAAGGTAACTGAAGAATAGAAAAAAAGGCATTTTAAGATTATGTTAAAAGATGAGAAATGGGGACGATGATGATTGTGATGCAGGAGGTGGTTTGGTATGAAGACAGAGAGACAGAGAGAGAGAGAGAAGACAGAGAGACATCTCCATATTGTAGAGATCCTGACAGTTTACAGTCCTCCTTCCTGGTCTTCACACCTCTGGGACAGAGTGATCCATGGCTGACCGCAGGAGACCGCCGGACATCCTGGAAAAAGAAGTCGCATTGGTTAAGTCACTCCTCAGTGAGCGGGACGAAGCAGAACTCACACCGACGTGCTGCCAGCGAGCCTCTGAGCCAACATGCAGTCACACCAACACACCTGCAGGAGGGAGTCCTAACACCTGGACATGAGGTCTCATTTCTGCACTTTGTTTCTAGCTTTTTACTTCTGATGTTTGCATTCATGCATGAGAAATCTTCAAAGTGGTGGTAAAGATTATCTCGCAGAACAAAACTGCCACGGATCCAAAATCCAGAGGAACAATCCTGCTGGCTTTTCGTGATGCTGATGGTTGGCCCACAAAAATCTGCCATCCCTGCAGCACTATAATGATGTCATCCCGCATCATCAGCACTACATGGATCCACGTGTCTGACAGCAGACAGTAATGCACCGCATGTGTAGTTTTAAGGTGATGAAAGAGTCCTACCTCTTAATCATGTGTTCATAGATGAACTTGGGCATCATGGTGATGGTCATGGCATTCGGAGAGGTGGACAGAATGTCCTTGATCTGAGAATCCTGCAAAGTTTCACAGAGGAGCAGCGACGTGAGGAGCAGCGACACGAGGAGCTCGTGTGTTAAACATGAGTGTAAAAACATAGTGAAAGCCTTCATCACAGGACAGAATGAAACTACACGCCTACGGAAGAAAACACTGGACTAAAAGCAAACTACGGCCACATTACTGACACAACCTAAACACCTTCTCTTGTACAGACGTGGAGCTGGTGAAAGCTGCACTTACTTAAACCGCTGCGTGTCCCCGCGTTACATTACATTCTGCAGGTACGCAAGCAGCCAAAACTGAAAATCCAAGTTAGCCATCACACATTTTATAAGCAGCAAAGGTGTTCTGTAGTCGGTGAAGTTCTATCACTTCCTCACGTGATGACCACACAGTTAACGACTGAACTCTGTGCTGAAAGGACAAGAAACAAGCGTCTGACCTTGAGTCCAATAACATTTTGCCCGTTGATCTCACAGATGTAGTGATCAGTCAGCAGGCCGTTGCGGGCAGCAGAGCCATCCTTGACCAGAGAGGTGATTTTTCCGGACTTGTAGATGAAGCCAACGTGTCCTGCGCTGTCTTTGTGCATGGTGACGGTGCGCTGGAACGGCCTGCAGACACAAACAGGTTTGTTATCAAGAGCCGATCCTTAGAGCGCTGTTCAGAAATACACGAGAACATAAAACCTCAACGAACAGGAGAGACGGGCTGCAAATGAAGGAACAGCCAGCAGAGGGAGCCAAACATGTGGCAGACACCTGATGAAATATTAAAAAAGATATAGATATAAACTGGTTCACACTGAGCAGATTGGTGATGTGCTCGTAGCGGAGATCTGCTTCCATCTGAGGAGTCGCGAGGCGCTCGGCTCATCAGATGTCCTTTAGAATCTAACATGCCGCTACAGATGTAACCAGTCAGAGAAGCACATGTTTCCCCTCTATATCTGAACGTTAATGTTATTTATTTATATTGTAAATCACATTCTCAGAACTTTGCTCTGATCCCAGTCTAAGAAAAAGCAACGGTACAGTTCAGTGCTATTAAAAATATATATTATATATATTTGATGCCTTTTTTCCAACAAAAATGAGACTGAAACTAAATAAAAACATAACCTTTGAAAACAAAAACAGACTAAATGATGTATGAAAGTAAAAGAATCTGAATCATATCATCAAACATCATCTTCTGCCACCAAAACATTTGTCATGTTAGCGTTCTCTACAACCACGCTGCGGTGTGTGTGTGTGTGTGTGTGTGTGTGTGTGTGTATATATATATATATATATATATATATATATTACAACTTATATTTCAGCTTCAAACTGCATTTATCAGAGTGTCACTACAGAGCAGCGCAGTGGAAACCTTCTCCTTTAAGCCTGTGATGACAACAACACCTGTAACCACGGTAACTGTGAGGAGACAAACGTTTTAAATGATACTAAACTTTCAGATTAATACTAGAATAAAGTCTCTTTATGTTGACTGAAACAAAAAAATGAATGTAGCAAAAACTAATATAGGATTCTGTGAGAATCTAATTCAGGACTGATAGATTTTATAGCTGCATGTCCTCTGTGCATTAAAGACTCCTCACCTGTCCCTGACCACAAGCTCGATGCGGGTCTCGGCCGCAGCCTTCAAGGCCTTGTGGGCCTTGTCCACGCTCCAGCCGGCGCAGTTCTGCCCGTTGATCTGAAGGACCTGGTCTCCGAAGCGCAGGCCGGCCAGGGCCGCGGGGGAGTTGGCCTGCACCAGCTGGACAAACACTCCCTAAGAGAGGACAGAGAGACCGCATTAAATACAAGAGACAGAGGACAGACGCCGACAGTGGAGAGAAAACAAAGGAGCAGGATGGAGAAAGGACACGGAGAGGAGGTCAAAGGCTCAGAGAAAAGATTCTGGCTTCGGAAACATTACAAACATCCCTGTTTCGGTTTCCAACTTCAGCAAATCAACGCGCACGTGTCCCAGGAAGACTTCATGTCAACAACAACAGGTCTGTTACACGTCTCAGATCATTTCAATGGTAAAGTCATCAGAAGCAGGTTCGTTGACCACCTGCTTCTGATGGTGACCAACATATGTCGGATCACATGATGTAAAACAGAGAGAACAGGTCAAACAGCTTGTGATGGCGACTCACGTTGTCGATGGACCGGAGCCGGATTCCCACCTTCCGGTCCTGGTCCTTACACAGGATGATCTCCCGCAGCCCCGGGCGGATCTCTGCCCTCCTGATGCCGACGTCTGCCCCCGTCACCGGCCGCACCATCCCCCCGACACCTGCGACAGAGGGCACTGCCACTTGCTGAAGGGGGAGGGGGGGAGGGAGGGGGGGAGGGGGGGGGGGGGGGCGACAGCGATGGAGGTGAGAAAGTGGAATTAAATTTGGCTGGAGATAATAAAAAAAGGAACGCTGCATCAAACAGGCTTGTGGGAGGCTTCAGTTTCATCTCCGCCTCCGCCAGCGAACGAGATGGAGGACGCTTCAGGCACTGCTTTTGAACCTGTCGCCATTAATGTGTCTTTGCACCAACAATGAAGAAACTAAAAACACTGGAGTCGTTGGAGGTGAAGATGGAACAGAACGCAGGTGGTTAAATGCCAGCAACAACAGGCTGCGGGGGGGGGCGAGAACCTTGACATCTGCAGGATCCACACACACACACACACAAAGAGCTCACACCCTCCCACACACTGCTCCGGGCCTGCGGTGAGTCAGTCAGCAATGTGGATCTCCAGGAGCAGAACACTGTCGTGCTCTGATGTATCTACCAAAACCACATCTTTAATGACTGAGGATGGAAGTGAGAGGCTTTATTGTTTATATAATGTTTGGGTTTTTTTATCCAAATTCTAAAAACAACACTTTTTGGATCAGGCTGGAATGAAGATGTGTGTTCACATGGAGCAGAACTGCACGTCTGGATAACGTTGTATAAAACCTGTGTGGCTCCAGAGGGAGCTGTGGAGAGTCTGATAAACTGCTGGTGGGGTTGGGCCTGAGGAAAACTAAGCAATCAGCAATCGGGTTGCATCGTGGGAAATGTTGGCATCAGGAAGAAGAATGTGTGGAATACAAATGACGACATCTCTTGTTCTGCTGCATCGGTGTCCATCTTGAGTCTTTTAACACTTACATAGTCGGCCACGGGCATCAAGGCCAGGTTCCTCTGGACCTCCTCACTGTTGAGGGCCAGGCCCATGTAGTCCCCCAGCTCCTCCAGGTTCGGGTACAAGGCTGGGACAATGAAGAGAAGGGGTGGAAGGAGAAGCAGCAGCAGGAGGGTGGGTGAGAGAGAGGAACATACTACATGTTACATAATGTATAAATGAATACATGGCAATACATACAGTGAGTGCACCCCCGTACCTCTGCTTCCTACCCAGGGTTGCTATTAGCACTTCTTATAAAAAACGAGTTTAGTCCCCATGGGACACAATTCACAGGTGTGAAAACATTGTGATATTAGCTGCACCGACGGCACGCTGCCTTTTAACTGATCTGCTTCCTTCCTACACTTCATATTTTATTCATGCCGTCCATCACAGTGGAGTCACGCTTGAGCTACACCGAGCCCTCCATTGGAGGAGTGCTGATAATGAGCACTCTGTGTTGCAGTGCAGTAAAACTTTCCTGGCAGCTGCATGCTATGATGGAAAGGCTACTTTAATATAAATATATATATATATATATTTATATTTAAGTGTTAGCAATGGTCTGTTTGAAAGTTACAGATATATGAACATGAGCACAGCTTTCATTCAAACTGGAGCGTATGAGTCAGGTGGAGGCCTCTTGTCTTTTCCTCGGGTCAACTCAACACCTGGGTGAGTAACTCGAGTCCCAGGATATCAGCAGAGCTTTGAATTCTAATACTGCATTACAGATGTGCGGGTCGACCTCCCTGTTTGGACGGCCTGTCTGTCCCTACTCTTTCCCGTCTGCGTGACTGCATCACTTTTCTGGCAACAAGAGCCTGCCGTTGCCCTTGCAGCAGAGCAGTGATTACTGCGTTTATCCTGGCAAAGACCGAGGAACAGACACGTAAGGAAGGGAGGGAAATAAGCACAAGCTAAATCAGCCGCTGGCTACAAAGTGGCATACATGAGCAGACATGCTAGCCAGTTATTCAGAATTGACTGCCCGTTTACACTGTTCTTAGTGTTGGGAAACTGCTTGGGAAGTGCCAAGGAGAAGGGCAGTAATTAACCCTTGCTTACGGGAAACGCTGGGTACTTTTCCATCATGTTCTACCAGCAGAAACAAAGCACTCCCCTGTATTTTGTCTTTTAACTTCCTGTCTAGCCTGAAAATGTGGAAACGTGTCACATTAGGAAAGTCGAATTAGCAAATATCGGACTACTTTTAGCTTACCTTCTGATAGCCGCCATAACTAATGAACTTATTACAACAGCTGGTCACTTCATTATTGTCAGAAAATGTTGGAATCTGTGTTTTTAGCCATATTAGTCATTTTAATATATGTAATAATATATAATATGTCAATATACATATAGAGCCATGTGTCTTGTAAATAGTCAGATTAACTACATGGTCCAAACAACACTTAACAGATAATTATGGGCTTCTTACGCCTCCCTAAACAAGCATCAGCTGAACACAGATGCTCGCACGCAATGGACACACCGTAGGTTAATGTAAGCAGCGAGCTATGTATATGTATATGTATATGTGTACAAGGAAATGGCTGTATAAGGTCGATACACCAGGCAGTACGACACAACAACCAACAGGATGTGCATAGAGTAGCAGGGAGTAGCTCCGTGATATGGATCCAAGTTAATATTTGGATCTATGTGAGTCTCTTTGTTTCAACAACAATGCACCAGGTGGAGTCAAGTCCAAAGTCAACATGGTTTGAGTAAGTCACAGTTCTAGGGGACAGCTGTGGTCACCCACACACTGTTAACAGGAAAATACAGATCATGATTCACCCTGTACTCCTACACTAGGCCCTAATAAAACTATTAGAAATGCGTTTCATTATTTCAGGAAACTGAGTTGCCCTCTCTTTGGTTCTCCCACAAAAAGTAAAAAAGTATTTAAACTCTTTCACTCAAAGCACTATTTCCAAATCAGTCAAAACTTAAGCCAAGTTTAGAAGAGCTTTTGTTTATTTACTATCTGTAGGCAAACTTTGTGAGAACATAACAGGTATCACAAGCTCAGGTGCAAGCAAACAAACAGTCTCCATGTTCACTGTAAAATTTTACACCTGTAAAATCTCTTTCAATGCAGTTCATGGTTAATGGTTTTCCTTAACTAAGAAACCTCTTCAGGGGTTCTGTGCAATACTTTTAAGGGAAGATTAAGCCAGAAGTGTGACACACTTTGATTCATGTCTCCTGAGAATTGATTCCTGGCTTAATTCATTGATGCTTTATCATGAAGAGTCAAATGACAACAGATCTCATGGCAGATGAGGCTGTGTATGAGTTTTATCTACACGAATGATAAAAGAGAGAGAAGAAAGGTCATTTACAGCACCAGTGTATCTGGTTATGTCGTGGTCTCGTCCCACTCTGTTTCTCTGTCCCATTCCAGGAAAACAAATCCCTCCCATCCCTCCTCCAGCTCACTCATTCACCCCTGGGTCTCTCCCTCCCTCCTTCCCTTCCTTTTTAAATCAACTCCTCCTCCTCCTCTCTCTTTCTCCCATCATGCCCTGTCCAAGCACAACCGCCAGAGCCAGTCTCCATTATGACGCACAGCTAGCTTTGCAGGGGTAAAAACAAAAGCCCCGAAAGCCCAAAGGACGAGGGAGAAGAGAAACTGAATGAGTGGGAGAGGACGGGGAGAGAAGACCTCTTTTCTTCCATCTGTCTGGATTACTGCACAGATCATTTCTACTTTCACACAAACTCAGAAAAACCTAAACTCTGAGCAGAAATACCACAAGAGAGAAAGACCCTTTGACTCCAAAGACTCCATAACTCCTCCTCCCGTCCGAGTCTTTCACTCCACCCGTCTTTATCCATCTCTAATACTACGGCACTGTTCTTCTCCAAAGAAACACACAGGCTCAGAACCGCAGACCCCCCACATAGAGACGCCGACACAGATCCAGCATCAGAAACAAGGGAGACAAAGCGACAAAAAGAACGACAGGAAAGCAGAAACAGTTGGAGGGATTCCTGCTACAACTACTACTACCTTTCTGCTTCCTGTTTACCTCTGCACGTGCATGCCCAGTACGCGTCAGTGGTCACAGGCGTGTAGTGTGGACGGAGGTCGTTTTCCTTTTAAAACAACATCGTGGTCGTGTGGATGTAGTCTTACAGGTACAATGGTTTTTGCCGAGTGTAGACCAGTTCGCAACACAACGGAGGGCTAAAATACTCGCTAAAAACTTTCAAGGGTGTTGCGAGACTCACTTGATCCTGGCATCCCAGCAGTGGCGAGCTGAGGCTGGTAGGTTCCCTCGGTGATGGCTGGCATGGGGGCGGCAGTCTGGGCAAACTGGGCCTGGGCCTAAAAGTAATCAAACGCAACAGTCAGTCAAAATGATAAATACTGGGTGAGAGGCAACTGTTGAAAGGAGAACTGATTGAAGTAGGGTTGTTAAGGAAACATGCATCTTCTTTATTACAAATGTCCTTTAGAAAAAAACATATGAAGTCTGAAACCCTGACGGACTGGTTTTAAGCAGAGTGCACCTCCAAGCGCTTCATTAAACTGTGTATTGTGGTCTAAACAGTACAAATGGTGATAATCAGAATGATTATAGTGATTGCAGAATACTTCTTCCTTCACAACAGGGCGACACATTATATCTTCAGTGGCGTGAAATGTGATGCTAAAATGACAAAGTTAAAGAGGGACTAAATTATTTAGTACCCAGTGACTTTTCCATTGAAGTCAGTTAAGTTGAGGGACAGATTAAAAGACTATTTCATTAAAATCATCCTGACTGGTTCCTAAATGGGTCAAGCTCTAAACACACTGGTTTCTATATTTGGCATAGTGCTACTAGATGACACCCCCTGCCTCCTACATGCTCACTTCTTTCCAACCCCACACCACCAGCAGGCTTTCTGTTCTAAACTTTAAACGTTTGCCACAGAAGACACTAGACAGCTGTTTTCAGAGGCTGTGGAAACTAAACTGTATGTGTAAAATCGGTGGTGTGCCCCTTTAAGACGAGTCACTCCCAAAACTGTCTTTTTTGAGTCATCTTCCTTATTGCACGTGGTCAGATAGAATAAGCTCTTTTTGTAATCAAGCAAATAATAACTCTGACAGACTCTCTCCAGAAAGATGTCTCTGTCCAAAATCAATTCCCCCTAACACACTTACCTTGATAACCTTGTCGACCTTGAGGTCCTCGAGGGATGGATACAGGGACATCCTGAGGAGAAAACACAGACAGCTGTGAGAGGAGGACCATGTGAAAGGGCCGATAGCTGAACGAGACAACAACCCAGCCAGCTGAGCCTGACCAGACTCCTCACCGGAATAATCTACATTACTTTAATGTCATCAACACTGAATCAAATGACTGTGTGTGGTGTGTAAGGGATGCTAGTGCTGCTGATTCCCCTGAGAATTAAAACCAACTGTGTAACTGTATGCAGCTGTCGGCCACATCCTGCTGACCCGCCTAGCAGGAAATGGCAGAGAGATTTCTCTTACTTTATTTACTGACACAAGACAAACAGAAAAGAAAAAAGGTACACAATTCTGACAACGAATCAACAAACGAGTCCTACCATTTCCAAACCAATTTACAGGATAAATACGGACATTTGGGGTCTTCCACTTTAACAAAACCTTTTAAAGAAACTTATTTAATTTTACAATTTGATTATGTCTTTCTAATGTTTTTCTTTGCCATGTAAAGCACTTTGAATTGCCTTGGTGTTTGAAATGTGCGATAGAAATAAAGCCGCCATGTCTTGCCTTAGAAATCTAAACCAGCCCTGTTTATGGCGACATTAAGTACTTTTGCACTTCTACCCATATTTCAACATATTTTGCAATCTTGGACCATAGCAGTGAGACGAGGTCAGAGGGTGTGCAGGCAGAAGTAGCACCAGAAGTGAGAAGTAAAAAACATTTAACGTCTTTCTGTGTTATTCATCCACTCTCAAGCTCAGCTGCATTTCCATACAGCGTTTGCACTACACTGAAACCCCCTGGGTGTGCACATACAGGCGAGGGGAGCAAACAAGAGGAAGCACAGATAATGGATAACAGCTCTCAGGGTCCCATGATGTTCAGACGACTCAATACTGCAGCACATAAACAAACAGCAGCCTGAAGTGGGAAGAGGAAACGAAAGATTACACTCAGTCAGCTGACTGAGATAATGCACACAGTACAGCACAACAGGCTGAGTCACGTAGGAATGTGATGACGGGGGATAAACAAGTACGGCCGAGTCGGACATGTTTGCTTATTCATCTACAGGGATTTGAAATAAAAGAAACCAGTCACACCGGGGTTACAGCATTTATTTAATCCTACAAAAGGACAAGAAAGAAAATGTAAGACCGTAAAGGAAATTCAATACTTTTAAATCCTTATTTTGAGATTAAATTCAATGCATTTTAAATATCTTTAAGACTAAAAGAAAAAGAAGGTAATGTCTGCTTCTGAAGTACACAGATATATTTAGTGTTAACATTAAACATGCTAACGCACATACAATGTAAAAAGCAACATCCGCAGTTCGTTTCAAGCTCTTTTTTGTTTCCAGTTGTTTGGTCTATAAAATGTCAGAAATGTGTGGGAAAATGCCACGTTGATGTTTTCAGGCCAAAAACCTCAAAATATTTTATTTATTTTAATTCAAGACCAGAAAACCACAGGCTAATATTCACACCTAAAAAGCTGGAACCTGGAAATTTGTGCCATTTTTGCTTGAAAATGTACGTAAACGACTAATCGATTATTGGCTAATTGATGTAGCTCTAATACATCAACTCAGATACTAATACTGAGTACTGAGCCGATACCAGAGCTATCTTTTCCTCCCAATGTATTTAACTTTATTTTATTCAGTAAGTGGCCTGGATGCCCTCTGTGTTTCCTTTGCATTTTAAAAACAATAAACCTTTATTCCTGCCATGACTGAATTACAAAACAGATACAGAAAATACTGACTTTTAATAATTACAAAGTCACAGAAACTGTATTGAACACGGGGTGGTCAAGTCACGGCCAATACACAAACCACTTGATAAGGCCTGTATTGGCACAGAAATAATACAGTGTATCTGATCAGTGATTAGTCCAAAATGCCAGAAGTGATAAGGCAAGAACAGAAGCGTCATTTCTTAACTGTGAACACATCTCTTACGCAATACAGGAACAGGAATCAATGAGAAGGAAGACAGAATAATATACAAATAACAAACGTTATGACTAGAAAACATCACGAATGAGTCCACACTGATGCCATGTCCACAAAATGGACATGTGGTCAAACATTCATTTTGACACCAGTAAGCGAAGAAAATCCAGCGAGTACCTAAAATAAGCACCACAATCACATTACTGCAACATCTCACTCTCCCGGCAGCTACTCCAGACACTACTCTATTCTGTTATTCTCAGTCCTCAGGACAAGTGCATCATTGTGTTAGTGGACACAGAGAGGCATTTTAATACCCTCTAGTGTTTACTTTTCAGCTGTGTTTGTTTGCTCTCTTTATATTCCTCCCTCATTCGGACTTAGCTGGCCCGAGGCATAAGTGAATACGCCTGGGGGGGGGGGGGAAATGAGCTCTTGCAGTGACATAACCTAATCCTTGAGTCGCTTCACAAATGAAGTGGAAAAGTGACGCTTTTTCAAATGTAAAAGGACATATCCTACGTGGTAAATGGACAGAATTTATAGAGTGATTTTCTGCCTTAACAGACCCATTCACACACACACACACACACACACACACACTGCTGGCTGCCATGCAAGGCTCTGGGCCTGCACATCGGGAGCAACTTGGGGTTCAGTGTCTTCCTCAAGGACACTTTGACAGGTGGACAGGATGAGCCGGGGATCGAACTCGCATCACTGTTGTGCTCATTGCTACTCAGCTGAAAGTATGTAAGCTAGCAAACCAAAAGCTTTGGTGGACACTGAAAAGTGGAAAGGAACTGCTTGGCTAACTTCAGAAAGCCTGAACGAATTGGTTATGTACAAGAATGTGGTCTTCTTGGCAGCTTATTCCGGTCTATTGGAAAGAGACAGAGGGAGGGGGAAGGACGAGGAAGGAGGAGGAGAAGAAGAAGAAGGGCTGACAACGGTAAAAGGGAACCGAGGTCTGCACGGACCTTAACAACGCTTTCTACTGTACCCATAAAACGGGCTACATCATGCGAGTTCAGAGTTAAAACATACCGTTAGCCTTAATAAACAGACAGCTTAAGCTAGCTGCATTAACGCTATAACAACACAGGAACTGGATAGGGAGAGAGATAACGCCAAGGGCTTAACTGGCGTTGACTTAGGCATGATATAGTATGCGTTTCCTTTATAATAGTGAGGAAGTAGACTATAAATGTGACAGATTAAGTTACGACATAAAACGTTACATGTCAATGTTAGCTAACATTGCGGTGCCTCAGCATTTAAAAAAATGAACCCACGTCGCCGCTGTTAGCTGGTTTGACAGACAGAGCTAGTAGTTAGTTGAATTTAGAGCTGGTTAAAATGTATAGGAATACAAACACGAACTAGTGTCCTTTAGCTGAGTCGCTAAGCAGTCCGTCTTTGTTCCGACTTAAAACAGCAGGGAAGCAGAGAGCTAGCCGCAACGTTAGCTTGTTAAGTAAACGAAACCTGGGTGTTAGCGTCAGCGTTAGATTAGGGGAGGGTTTCGGTAGAGACCGTCTCACCTTTTAATTTCTTGGTGGTAAAAATCAGCTTAAACACTCCGGAATCTCAGACAGCAGCACACTCCTTTATTTCTCTTTATTTTTCTCGCTGTAGCTCCTCGTCGTTACTGGAGGGGATTTCTGGAAAGTGATGTCACTGCTGGCTTCCTGGTCGCGCAAACCACGTCAATCAAAGATGTTGACGTCGTAAGCCACGCCCCGTATTGGTCACGTGAACTTTGACTGACCGGGATCTGTACCTGTGAAAGGGACCTTCAAAACCTGAAAGGTAAAGGTGCGGTGCACCGGGCCAAGCACCACATATTTACAAGATTCAACAGTTTTATTGTCATATGCACAGTAAACAACAGTTACACTATACACACACACACACACACACACACACACACATATATATATATATATATATATGTGTGTGTGTGTGTGTGTGTGTGTGTATCTCCTAAATAGAGAATATAAGGAATATAGCTATTCCCTAAACCTAATAATAAATAGGTAGACCAGAACAGCGTTGATCATAAAGTGCAATGTGCGTTAACATTGTGTGTTAACAGCTGGACTCAGATAGCCATAACCATAAAATCAGATGTGCATAAAATGAGATGTGCATTGATTTGAACAGTTTGTGGCCGATAACAGAGGAGATGTATATGTGTGTGTGACCAGTCTATAGTGTGTATGTGATTGCCTGATGGCCTATGGATAGAAGCTATTCGTCAGCCTAGTTGTGATAGACTTCACACAACTGTAACGCTATAACTGCAAACCTTTTCCTCAGGAGCAGCTATTGACTTTTTTTCTGACGGCCTGGCAAAAACTGGTTACTGTTTTCACTAAATCTATGGCCTCTTAACTAACCCACAATGGTTATTTGTCTTCTCCAATTGATTGGTTGATAGATTTAAGTGTCCACCCAAATGGCACCCAGCCCATATATGGGTTTACAAGACAATATACATCATCCTCAACAACACCAAGGTCACATAAAACACATAAAAACTAAGTTGTCAGTGGTACGAATCAGTTCTTGACTGAACACCCAAGGACCTTTGTCTTTTCTTTTAATGACATTTAAAATCTGAAGATATCTGAGAAAATACAAAAACAAAACACCAGAGGCAAGTGGAGAGCACTTCTTTAATTTTAAATATGTCATCATTGGTTTAGCCTGCATACAGTAACGTATCAGCAAATAACTACACAGTACAGAGGAGGACTGCTGCCACATGGACAGCCACGGTCAACATCTGACAGCCAGTCCAGCATATTCCTTCATTTAAACTCTATTTCAAACTATTAAAGATACAAAACCACTAGGAAGCCCGTGTGTCAGCACCACAACACAGACTTCAGTTAGGCAGTGTGGTACTTTACTGACACTGGCAAAACAGACAACAAAAAAAGAGAAAGAGGTTATCTATCATTATAGGTTACACAACGTTGATTCTCAGAGATAGAAAGTTGGCATCTGAAAAATACATGATTGTAGTTGTTAAACAAAATAAGGTTGGGGCAGGTCACAATTTGATTGATTCCTCAACCCTCTTTTGTACATTTCAAGCATTTCCCCTTTTTTATTTAATAAGAAAAAAATCTGATCAATCAAATTGATGTGTGTCAATGCAAATCCTGTCTTTGCACTGTTGGACCTGTGTATGGCTTTAAATGGGGTTTAAAGACTTGGCGAGATAAGAAGGTGATAATAACTCAAATCGGATGCAGAGTTTTCAACACGTACATCCCGGGGTTTCCATCGGGCGTCGAGTAGACAGGGCAAGGTAGTCACCATGTGAGGATATTCAGGCACACATTAGAAGAATCTGTAACTGAGATTGCTTCCCCTTCTGTAGCTCACACTTCGGTTCACCAGTTAAATGAAATAGAAAACACAGCGGTCTTATATAGAAATGAGCTTTTCATGTACCAAACTCAGGTTCCTCCCATAGCTAGATGTTTCACTACAGGTTGCCACTAAGTTCTACACTAAGCCTCATCTATCGAACAGAAACTCGTTCTATTTGCTCTGATTTGGAGCTGGATAGGGATACAAATGTGTGCTTTTCATTTTCTTTTGTACACTTGTTTTTGTTTCTGTTATATAACAAAGCACCAGCTCTCGAACATTGTAACACTAGTACACAGTGACTCATAAGAGGTGACTGTCGCCGCTAGTGTTTCATTGGTATTTTGTACTTCTCAGCGAAACCATGCGCAACCAACACAAAGAAAAGCAAAGAGCAATTTCAAAAACAAAATTATTCAAGATTAAGAACATGGAGGTTTGCAAGGTTGTGGCCCATAGTTTTTAGGAGTAAGAATAGGATGGAACAATATAATTCACTCAGTCACAGAGATAAAATAACACAAACTGTCATAGTTTGATGAAATAAGTAGTGGAACTATAGACTCAAGCCTCTTATAGAATCAGACTCTCCTAGATTCTCTCCAGGTCACCCAGGCAGGAAGTCACCTGTGAAGACAACAAGAAGGAAGAATTAAGCACAAATAATTCAGCTCATTTCCCACATCCAAGGGGTTTAATCACACAGCTACTAAACTAGTTATCCAGCTAATGCACTAGTCAGACTTTCTGGGAGTTTGGTTCATTGGGCCTTACCAAAGACTATAAGACAAGCAGCCCAAAATGTGTGTGCAGTACATCCCTCTGACCAGAGTGCAATCTAATGCATAAGCATTACGGCTGAACAATATACCATTATTTTGACAGATATTGCGATCTGAGTCACATTTTAGTGGGAATGGTGGGAATGGTAATTTTTGCATTTTATTTTCACTGAAATAAAAATGCAAAAAATGACGATTGATGTATTTTTTTCTGTGGTTTGTATCAAACAAGCACGTTCCCTTACGTCTGGAGTATAGGACCTCTGTGGCACCACAGTGCTACATTTATATTCAGTTATTATGGCATGTTGTGACACAATGGCCGCTCCTATGATTGTGATATTGCACAGTTCATTGGAGAATGTTTAGCAGTCATAAGGTAGAGCTAAAAACAAACACATTATATTTGACTTTTAAAAAATCTGATTTTTAAAAATGATTTAGATTTTATGGATGTCGGGGGGTGGCCTCAGTCAGGACAGGACCACAAATCCATTTTTAATTTAAGGTTGAATTTATCCAAATATGTCGGGCTGGACTCGCTTTAATAGTTTGGGAAATGACACAAACAAAAGATTAATAGAATAGAAAAGAGTTACTAACGGATATTATAATACATTTCTTGACTTGCTAGCATGTTAGCCATTAGCTTGCCAGCTGCACTTTTTCACCTTTGTCACCAAACCTTTCGCAGAGTCACAGGAAGAATGTGATTTGTGTCTAACTCTTGCAGAACCAACAGTAAACAGCAGTTGTTGCAGGTTACTTACACAAAACAAAACAAAAAAAGCAAAAAAAGGGGGGAAAAAGGCTGTTTCATTCCAAACCCAGCAGCTCAACGTCAAAGATGAGGGTGGCGTTAGGAGGAATGATGCCGGGGTGGCCTTTGTTTCCATAAGCGAAGTCGGGCGAGCAGGTCAGCTTCGCCCTCTGACCAACACTCATCTGCAGGGACGAGGAGACAGACCATCACAAACACAGTGGAGACAAAAGCTCAATTCACGTTCTTCCGTACTTATACTTGATATTTTGAGTGTATCTGTGCGCTCACACTGACCACTCAGCAAGATTCAGTGCATTATGAGAACCCAGATGGTGCTTTTTAATAAAACTGAATTGGAGTCAAGTGAGCAAACAAGCCAGCAGAGATTGTGGCTCAGATGTCCATTAAGAAGAAGAAGAAGAAGAAGAAGAAGAAGAAGAAGAAGCGGCAGTCAAATGTCGTGATCGTCATTTCGGGTAAGTGCACAACTTATTGGTTAGAGACGACACTTCCCGGTCTAAATTCATGCACTTTGCAAGTTGGTAAATTGTACTGACTGGAAGTATCTGAGCTGAGACACAGCGAGATGTAAACAGACAACAGGGGTCATGTGGAGCAGCTAGTCTGCAACATAAGATACAGTTAATTAGATCACACTGCAATGTCTGTAGTGTGAGTTGGATAGTAAACCACAGGGGACGGGGAAAACATCTCATCATCTCTTACTGATAATGCTTCATTATTTCTAAATCGAATCCTCCCCCTCCACAGACGTCTTGTTGAAATATTACAGACTGAAACGCAGAATATAGAGAAGATGAAGCTACACTGCCATGCATCTACAGGGCCTGCACACAGGCAGCACCATTTAGCAGCCACCTCATCTAAATGCAGCAGAGTGTGAAAGATATAGAGCTGCTGCGTCCGTCTGCACTGTGTTAGCCCACAGAACTGACGATATTATCTGCAGCAAAATGTGATTCTTTTCTTGCAATCCGAAGGATTTCTGCCTCTAAATCATGACTGCTGAAGCTGATAAGTTGCATGACTGTTTCCTAGAATCTGTCATTTATTCAATAAATGCACTGTAATGTGTCCTAACATTTAGATTCATCAGAAGACGTATCGTATATATGCGTAGTGTGCCTCCAGTTCTCCAGCCTACCTGCACTACACCCTCTTCCCAGCCCCGGATCACTTCCTGCTTGCCGATCTTGAACCTGAAAGGCTTGTCCCTGTCGCGAGATGAGTCAAACTTGCGTCCGTCTGTCAGGGCGCCTGCGAACAAGGAGGTGGAGAGAGGAACAGTCAGAAAGAAAAGTGGAGCATCGGCTGATGCACAACCATAGCCTGTGGGTGAGAAATCCAGCTATTAGCTCTGAACATGCACAACATTACAGGATTCATCACTGATGCCCTCCTTCCACCAGATGAGCTTGGTCCATCCGTAGACTGAACCACTGGCATTCTTTTATTTATAAGGCAGTTCTTGGACTACTTCCTTCCTACTTACGAATCCACATCCAACAACAAAGCAGGGGAAGTTTTTGTCTTCGCTCCCGGGACATATTTCTTTTAATTGCCCTCAACATGCTCACTGAACTGGAGAACAGGGTGCTGGACGCTTTTATAGTGACTGTAAATGACTTGGACGCAGGTACTTCCGGCTGTAGATGGTTTGAATGTTAAAGAATGTTTAGATATTTATATTTATAGATAATTTCTGTAATTTGTTCCTGTTTCATGTTTGTTTTTATGTCTGAAACGGTGACTCTTAAAAAATAGATATTTAATCTCAATGAGTCTTTTTCTCCTTGTGAAATAAAGGTTCAATTAAAGATAAATAAAGGTATTATTGGACCAACTGTTAATAATAAGATGACGCAGTAGACTATTACCATAGTAGACCATAGACTATTGTTGCCTTCTTCATCCTCTGTTTCCAACACGTAGAATAAGACACGCCCCCTGATGTCGTCACCGTTCGTCACTTCAGGTCAAAGAAAACCTGCTAGTGTTTGGTTCCAGCTGAACCGACTCTTCATGTTCCGCACCAATTTATTTTTGGGAGAAATAGTTCAAAACGAGGTGAGGGAACTGGAGCGGAACCCAGACAAGGGCTATCAGAGAACCCCTGCAGCCGAAGCAGTTTAAACATGTACATCCAAAAACTGGATTTATAACATTTCACAAAAACAGTGAAAACAAACATCTTCCACGCTCGCCTGACATCCGTCCTCCCTGCTGTGTGTATAGTGGGAGCGCAAATCAAGGGATTTCAAGGATCTCAGAAATAGCCTCTGCAGCTGTCTGCAGGGTGGTTTTCAGTCAAGAAAACGCAAGCATC
>JAVQJL010096774.1:0-11438 GCA_036024295.1 Nannoperca obscura
CCGTCCTCCTGTAGTGGAATACTAACAAGAAGCCTCTCTTCCTGGGACAAATTCCTAAAAACACCTCCATCATCCAGAGAGCTGATGTTGCAGTGGTGAGAGGGAACAGCCGCGATGAAATTATTCAGCAGAAAGTGAAAGGGCAAAGTCATACGGGGAATTACCATCAAGAGCATCGTCCTTAATTGGAATCTCCCACAGCCACCCACCTCTGCCAGCATATTCTCAAACTTCATCTTGAAAATAAATGATGCAACACTACCAATTTGGAGTGAAGCTCAGAAAATAGAGACTATCACAAAAGATGTTAGTTTGATGGGGAGCCACTAGTCTTTTTGTACGCTGCTGTTGGTTTGTAGTCAGCTAAGAGAATGAGTGAATCTGTAGTATGATCGTGCAAACAGGCAGTGCTCACTCAACTGTATTAAAGTAGTAACACATTTTATTTTAAAGATAAATCATTTGCTATTGACTCTATAATACCAAAGTGCATGTCTGTTGGTACTGTTTATGTCCCTAAGTACATTTAAGATTTACTTAATACAAGGGACGGGGTTATTGTCTAAAGGTTAAAACAGAGTGCTTGTGGAAGAAAATCAGTTTGAATTCTTGAAAATCTTAGAGGAAAATTATGTCACTTCTTCCACCATGTTGGTCTGTACTAAAACATTACACAAAATACCATAAATAGGTAAATCAGTTAAACACAATAATAAAGCTTTATATTTTAGGAGTCAAATAAACTAAACAATTAAAATACAGAAAATACTGCAAATAATTACAGATGTCAATGGTGCCTAGAGGATGAGTCCTAATAACTTTATTGATCATCTGACTTTTCCTCTAGCGCCACCAGCAGGTCAAAGTTTTTACTTTGTCCTATGCTTTGGCTTATGACCAAATACAAAAACTAAAACTAATGATATTCAAACAAGCTGTTGTGTGTAGTGCTAATAAACAAATGTAAATAAGATAGTGAACTTGGTAAACATTATACATGCTAAACATCTGCATGTTAGCATTGTTAGTGAGAACATGCTGACATTAGCATTTAGCTCAAGGCACTGCTGTGCCAAAGTACAACATCACAGGGACGCTAGTCTGGGTACAGGCTCTTATTCTTGCCTATGTGCTTAATAACCTTTTGGGGCTAAACATACAGTAAAAATGTTGTTACCACTTAGTCTTCTTCAGGCACAGAAGGTGGATCTTGTGCACATCCAGCTTACAACGTTTAGTGTACACACTATATCCCTTTTTCATTTACTGTGTTATTAATATGCACATAAATACATCAGTGTTCATTAATCTGATCTGATTATTCACTCAATCGTTTGGTATTTGTCATTAAAACATTTCCGTCGTGTATTATTCTTAAGTAACACAAACAAACATTTTTGGTACAACTTTATTGCCAACTACAAGTAAATGTACTTTTACACTCTTTGCTTTGTTCTTCTGTCTCTATCTGTAGTCTGACTTCCGTTTATAATTTAGACCGTACACCCTTAGATATGTTAAATCCTGACAGACTGTTGGTTCAATTATTTATTCTGATTTTAACAATGTTTAAATGTTAATGTTAACATTTGTTAATGTTAATCAACTCACTGTCAATTATTAAATAGTATAAGACGTATACTGTGGACAGACAGACAGTATAACTCTTCTTATCAATAAGTGGGATTTTTATTGAATCTCTTTCCTCGTTGTTGATTGTACCCTGCAAAATAGATACAACAAATTAGTCATTTTATCATGCATGAGTTTATAAAAGGACATGGACAGTTGTTGTGCAAACTGTATAATGTACTGAAAGTATGGTTACCCATAACCTACTTGCCTATGCAGGCTTGACAGGATTATTCTTTAGCAGTGAAGTTCAGTGAGGTAGCCAATGGGTTACTGTAGCTTTAATATTGAATTTCATATAATCACGTTGTCTTTTTACCTTGGTTTTTCAATGTCCTTGATGAACTCTGGCAGTTGGGTGTTTAATGTTTCAGGCAGGAATGAAGTCACTAAACCAGACCCAACTGCCACCGCACAGTAAGTGACTGCAGGGAGGAGGTGCCACACGTCCTCCAATAGCATGATGAGCGGAGATATGGACACGCCCATCCGTGCCACAAATGAAGTGTAGCCTAAACCATTCTGCCTGAAAAATTAAAGAGCTGAGGTTAATGTAAACCTGTTCAACATAGAATAGAAGATCATTACCTGTGGTCAATCTTGCTACATAAAATAAGTATGTTGTTGACTAACCGTACGACTGTAGGATAAAGTTCTGTTGTGAAGAGGAACATGATCGTAAATGAGGCTTCTGACATGGCTTTACCAAGGACAGCCACAATGGTACGAATGACCCACTTATCTGGTCAAATCAAATGAAGAGAATTCTCAGACATATTCACAGAAAACGGAAACTGCATTACAAATAAATGTTTATGTAATAAAAAACAAAAATAACCTTTTGCAACAAATATGTTGATGAAGAGAGAGAGACCAGTTAACAGCAGGGCTCCCATCTCACCTGGCCGTCTACCAACTTTCTCCAGGAAGATATACACACCAATCTTCATTGGCATTTCGATGGATGCAAATATAAATTGCGTGAGGTACGGGTTTAGTCCAAACTCAGTGATATTCAGACTTATCCCATAATATGTAAATGCCACTCCATACCTAAAAAATGGAACAAAGCATTCAAACTTTCTGTATTTACACACCAATTTTAACCTTAGGGTGATCAGTGCACGATTTATGTTTTTTTTTTACAAACATGGCTGATATTTTCAGTATAACTGATAACAGACAATGCATTAAAAGTTATTATAGCAGCACAGTGGTATGTTACTGAAGGTTATTTTTCATCAATCATCCTTCAACCTTATTGCATATCAAATATATTACATTTATATGTACTTATTTTATATTAGAAATATATCCATCAAAAGCCAGTGGATAATTAGCTTATCTTAGCATAAACACTGGAAACAGCTAACTAGCTAGCTGCCTCAAAATCCCTCTACCAACACCTCTAAAGCTTACTAATTAGCACGTTGTGTCTGGCTTGTGTAATCCATACACAAACATAAATATAAAAGCAACAATTTGTGTTTTAGATGGAGGTGAGAGGGTGCTGATAGGTGTATTTTTGTACAGAGACAAGCTAGCTTTTTCCCTTTCTTCCAGTCTTTAAACTATGCTAAACTAATCACCTCCTGGCTCCAGCTGCATACTTAATGCACCGACATGAGATTGGTATCGACCTTATCATCTAACACACAGTAAATACGCATTTCCCAAAATGTTGAACTATTCCTTTAAACCATCTCATGAAATTGACACTTACCATACTATCCCCGTGCATATGGAAAGCTTTCTAATATTTGGAGTCTTGAAAAGATCTACAAAAGTGTACTTCTTATCTATAGTTTCATTTTGTGCAGATTCCAGTAATGCCTGTGAGAAAACGGGGCACAAGCAAAGACTATCAAATTTTTCATTTACAACACTTCTGCACTTGACAGTATTTTTTTCCATTATATTTCACTGTGAGATTATCAGTTAACCAAAGTGTAAACATTGTTGAAATGTACCCTTGGTGTGACGGTGGTCATACACTTTGTTGTGTTGTTCATCTTGGCACATTTCATTATGTAATGATGAGCAGCATCTGCCTTCCCCTTTGCCAAGAGCCACCTTGCAGACTCTGGAAGCCACCTGAGGCAACAAACATGGTAGTTTCAGTGTCTCATTGACTTCTCACAGGAGTCAGTCGTTTTTTATGCTGCAAAGTGTAAAATATCAAACTTTAATACCTCCAAGCAATGACGGCCAGTATCAGGGGTGAGGTCACTGCCAGAATGAGCATCCTCCACTCATTTACAAAGTATGCAATTCCAACCAGAATCCAGTTTCCAAGTGTCCAATCCAGGCTTATAATTACTCCAGAAAAGGTCCTGTGTTCAATGCCGAACCATTCAACATCTGGAGAAATGTCAGCACACACAAATTGATCAACAAGTCGGATCAATTTTCTTTTTGACATTTCATTTCTTAAAACTCAAAATTGTCCTCATCTCAGAGGTTAGCGTTGTTTTAGCATTAGCCTACTTACTTAGAACAATAGAGATGATACTTATTCCTGCAAGTGACATCCCTGTAAAAAATCTCATGACGACAAACATTACATATGATGTGGAGAATGCACTCAGGACTGCAAACGTCATGGATAACAAGTAAGACACCAACAGCAGCGGCCGTCGGCCAAACCTGGTAATGAAAAGAAAAGGTTAAAAGCAATTGTGTTCAAAACTACTGAGATACATCTTTATTTTCAGTTCACAAGATATTACTTATTTTTCAAACAGATGTTCTTGTAATTTGTCTTTAATGACATTAAGTTTATTTTTTCTTATTTATGTTCTTTTACTCATTTCAGTGTATATATTCCTATTGCACACTTTTTGTCTTGTTACAGTTTAAAAAAAGTCAGGCCTTCAACATACTTATCGTTATAGGTGTCCCTTCCATCCCAACATTTAGTCTTTGTCTGCGTTTCCTGTTTTATTTTGTAGACTAACCTTTACTGTCATTTCAGTTCCTACCATTGTGTCGCTCCTACTCCTTGTTCATATAATTTCTTGTCTTAGTTTCCTTGTTTTTTTGGACTTTGCCTTGTTCCCTGGTTTTGGATTCTGCCTACTCCCAGCCTGGATTTGTTTGGACTGATCACCTGTGTATTAGTGACTGACTTCAAGCGAATATTTTACCTAGTGTACTATGTCCTTCCCTGCGCCTGAGTATTTGATATGGACAGAAATGTTATGACTGTCTTATCATTATTTTATTATTAGCTCTGGGATTTTTTTCAAATTAGCACCTCAACCTCATCAAACATGCACTGGTGCTTGTGGCCTTGGACCTCATAACAGCTTGAGGGAAGATGATAATTCACAGACTAGAGGCCAAACTATCCTGAAAAGTCTTGTCAAGGTCAAGTTTCCAAAACAATGAAAACTACATTTTCCATGACGTAACTCATCGCCTTTCATTAGATTTCCATTTTGTCTTAATACCAACCATTAGTTTGTGACACAATTTTAAATCTCAAGCTGATATAACCCCACTGACATCAGGGTTTTGGTTTTTTGGGGGGATTTTGGAAAGAACTACAAAAAACATTATACAACTGTTTGGCTGAGTAGTACTCTTCATGCTGCCCCTTTTAATCTTATCAGACAGAGAGTGATTGACATTTTAGACATATGAAGGACAAACTGTGCTTTCTCATTAACAATCTCACCTGTCACTGAGAAACCCAAATAAAGGGGCACCACACATAACACCAATGAAGAAGATGGTGGCTGTTGCCTTGTTCATCCCTTTCCTGCTGCACACGAGATCCCACTGCAAAGAAACCATTGAAAGCATTATAAGTCATTTTGCACATTTTCCTTACTTTTGTGTTTCATTTCAAAATATGATTACAAGTATTTCATATATCTAATTAAAAAAATACAGATGTCCTTAATGTCTGAGGAACATAACTTTTGGTTGCAACACAACATGATAGTCATTTATTGAAAACACTTACCTCTGTTGCCAAAGTTGATTCAAATGTGCTGTTGTCATACACCCATCCATTCCGACACTGAACAGTAAATGCATCCTTGCTACTGTTCGGGCCTGACAGAAGTTGATATTGGGGCTTTGAAAACATCTGACAGGAGCTTAAAGTCCCATCCTGCTCTGCTGGAATACCAACAGCCAGTTTCTGTCCCTGAGTTAAATTCCCAAAGGCACCTCCATCATCCAGAGCAATGATGTCACAGTGGTGAGAAGGAACGGCTGCCATGAAATTATTCAGCAAGTAGTGACATGGCAAAGTAATTCGAGAGAGCATCTGAATCAAGACTAACTTGATTTGGAATTTTCCAAATCCATTAATTTCTGAAAGTATGCTGTCAAATTTCATTTTGCTGTGCCCTCTGAGTCAAAAGGAAGCTGAATGCTGTAACAGTAAAGTGAAGTTAGGCGAGAGACTAAACAAGACTCATTTACTCATACCATGTTAATCGTTATCCACAAAATAAAATTTCAACATGTCACTGTACATGATGCGGTTATTAATTCTTACAGAAATAGGCTTTAGGGTTATGGTGCAAGCACAAAAACCAGCATAAATCACTGCATAACATGCACAGGTTCAGCAAGTGTGTATCAAAGACCATCTGCATGTTTCAAATTGGCACTGAAGTGGAAAATCAATCAGGAGGGTTTTCTCAGGCATCGTTTAAAAGCTGTGTCCAAAACAGTGGTCTAATGAGACCAGCGTCTAAGTAAAACAGCTTTGATGTCTTGAAGGTTCAGAATGGCAACATGTAAATGTGCTACTGTGTGTGTCTTAAGTAGATTGTGATGATATTTTCAAGGTCTGAGCTGAGGCCAGGACTAACAAATAAAAAAAACACAAAAAAAAACAGGTTAGAGGCCAGAAGGATTCAGGAGACAATTGGATGCTTTATTAAACAAAGGCAAAAACAGCCAACAGGTCTCAGGCAACAGAAACTCTTCCAATGGAAGGCAAGCCAAGCAGGCAAAATAAACAGTCACAAAATAAAGAGCCAAAAGAGCTTACTAGGACACAATAGGAATAGTCACTTACTAGTTCTCTCGACAGACAGATAAGATGAACTGGCAAACAGACAAAGGAGACCAGAGACTAAATACACAGGGAGGGAGGCACAGGTGAGGGACATAACGAGACCCACAAGGAGGACAGGCTCAGGGAGAGACACACCCAGGGGAGGGGCCAGCCAAGGCATGACAGGACCCCCTTCTCAATGGCCGGCACCAGACGGCCCAGGAAGGTCCGGATGGCGCTGGTGGAAGTCACAGATCAAAGTGGGATCCACAATCTCTCCTCAGGAACATACCAAGCCCAGTCCACCAGGTACTGCCGAAACCGACCACGGTGACGAACCGCCAGCAGCCGGCGCACCGTGTAGACAAGACCACCGTCCACCATCGGGGGGGGGATTCACCACCTTGGAAATGGGGAAGGGGCCAATGAAATGGAGACAGTTTCCGGCAGACACCCCGGACAGCAGGGTGTCGAGTGGAGTCAGTGGACAGCCAGACCCTCTGTCCGGCCCGATAGGGTGGAGCCGGCCTACGTTGTCGATCGGCGGCTCTTTTGTACCGGGCCGAGCAGGACTTGCTGGGCTCGCACCCAGGACTGGCGGCAGCTGTGGACCAGGGCCAGAGTGGAGGGCACACTGACCTCTTTCTCCAGGTCGGGGAACAGGGGAGGCTGGTAACCGTACACACTGAAAGGGGGACAAACCAGTGGAGGAAAAAGGCAAAGAGTTATGTGCATACTTAACCCAGAGGAGCTGCTTGCTCCAAGTGGAGGGACTATGGGAGGATAGGCACCGAAGTCCAGTCTCTAGGTCCTGGTTGAGCCGTTCCGACTGGCCGTTTGACTGAGGGTGGTATCCCAAAGAGAGGCAGGCAGAGGCCCCCCAGAAGGGAGCAGAAGGCTTGCCAAAAGCAGGAGACGAACTGGGGATCCTGATCTGAAACGATATTCCTAGGGAGACCATGAAGACGGAAAACCGGAGACAGAACCGCCTCTGCCGTTTGCTTGGCAGAGGGGAGTTGGGGCAGAGGGACAAAGTGGGCCATCTTAGAAAATCGTTCAACCACAGTGAGAATGGTAGTGTTACCTTCAGAGGGTGGCAGTCCCGTAACAGAATCCAGGGAGATATCTGACCAGGGTCGCCGTGGAACCAGGAGGGGATGCCAAAGACCAGAGGGAGGCCGACGGGAGGTCTTATGTTGACCACAGACGGGGCAGGCGGCCACATCCTCTCACCTCCTTGAGGATATCAGGCCACCAGAAACGCTGTTGGATGACAAACATCCTGACCCCTGGATGACAAAAAAGGGGCGAGGCATGGGACCACTCGGTCACCTGGGAGCGGAGTGAGGGGACGACAAACAGACGGTTCTGTGGGCACGCCGCTGGGGACCTGACCAACTCACCTGACCCTCTCCTCCACACCCCAGGACACTCCCCCCCACAAGACAAAGTTAAATCGGTCAAAAAAACAAAAACAAAAGCCCACCTAGCTTGACGGGGTTCAACCTCTTAGCTGACTTCAGGTACTCCAGATTCTTGTGGTCTGTCCAAACAAGAAAAGGCTGTTCTGCCCCCTCCAGCCAATAACGCCACTCCTCCAAGGCCACCTTGAGAGCCATCAACTCCCGGTTCCCCACGTCATAATTGCACTCTGTGGGAGAGAGTTTACGAGAGAGAAAGGCACAAGGATAAAGACGGTGATCCTGTGGGGAGTACTGGGAGAGGACCGCACCCACGCTCGGGTTGACGCTGGGCCCCCTGCAGTTGGCTGACCAAGAGCTGAATCTGGCAACCAAACGACACAAGCACCCCCTGCTGTTGCTTCAGCATGTTCCGCATTTCTAGATGGAGGGTGGCAAGCTGCTCTTCCTGCTGGTGAAGACGCTCTTCCTGGATCCGGAGAGTGGCCCGAACCATCTCAGAGTCCGCAGCATCCATAATCCTTCCCTTTGTCGGCCAGTTCGTACTGTCAAGGTCTGAGCTAAGGCCAGGACTCAAACAAAAAGGTTAGATGCCAGAAGGATTCAGGAGACAACTGGGTGCTTTGTTAAACAAAGGCAAAAACAGCCAACAGGTCTCAGGCAACAGAAAAACTCTTCCAATGGAAGGCAAGCCAAGCAGGCAAAATAAACAGTCACAAAATAAATAGCCAAAAGAGCTTACTAGGACATAATAGGAATAGTCAACACTTACTAGTTCTCTCGACAGACAGATAAGATGAACTGGCAAACAGACAAAGGAGACCAGAGACTAAATACACAGGGAGGGAGGCACTTAATGAGACACAGGTGAGGGACATAACGAGACCCACAAGGAGGACAGGCTCAGGGAGAGACACACCCAGGGGAGGGGCCAGCCAAGGCATGACATTTATGTGAAGTATGGGAATTTCATAGTTTCCATGCGTAATGCTGTATATTCTCATTTTGTGACACAATGGGCAAAACAACAACCACAGTCACTCCCTGTTTTTAGACTAAATAGCCTACAACAAAAGTAAAAATGAGAAAGTGTGTTACATTTGGCGGTGGTTAGTATTTTTATTTTATTTACTTTTTATATTTTCACATAAGACCAAAAGGCCGTCGTTTCCATTAAATGGCATTTTTCCAGTAGTTATGTTTCAGTTACTGTATTTTCTGTCTGAAACACAACTTACTTCTTCACTCACTACAGTCAAATGTAAGCAGTATCATAGTTATTATTCTGCTGTATCACATCAAATGTAAGAACAATTTATTTTTCACACAGCTGTTGACCTCTAACTACTATAATATTTAATTTCTAAAATTTTCACCAGCATTTTCCACAATTTTCTGACATTCCACAGAACTAATCTGTTAATTGATTGATTGATTGCAGCCCTAATTTCACATTTTGTTTGTAACTCACCACTTTATGTTAGTTAACAAATGCATTCATCTTCCTAGGAATTGATCACTAAGGAAATAAACAAACAGGAAAAGAACAATTCAAAGCAGGAGCAATTGCTGTGCTGCAAGAAAACCAAAACAACTATTAAATTAATACATAAGTGCACTATGAATTTATCTTATTTACCTGGAAATAATGAGTGTATGTTAATATCAGTGTTTGTACTGTAGATGCATTCTCATTTTACTTCTTTAAACCACAGTTTTAAACTCAGGTTTAGTTCCATGTACGGGCATCATTTCAAAGAGAACAGCCGTCTTACCTCATCTATTTACTGTACAGCAGCTTCTTAATGTGTAATTTTACCCTGAATCTGATCATCTCTATTACATAGCCCAATTTGACAGCAATGCTGAACAAATGATTGTTAATGCATCTTGTGACTAATGTATTTAAAATCACTCTAAAAATATCTTCAGAGTTTTGTAAGGTTCATTTTATCAATGGCTGCATGATGCTAACTGAGCTGTGTCTGAATGGGATTGGGGGCAGGAACACCTTTTCTTCTCTCTCTTTAAATACAGTAGCATACATGAATGAGCAAGGCTACCCAATGAGCAACCTGAACATCTGCGACCGATAACAAGTGCTCCGAATATCTTCTCTATGGTCTTCATTGCACTGAAACCAGCAGGATGTGAAGCCTGTAATGCTGGATATCAATTAACAAGGAATCTTTTGGACAAACTTTTTGCCTTTTACAGTTTCTTCAGGGATGAATACTGTAAGTAGTGGATGATGTTTGGAAATTAATTCCTTTCTTCCTTGATCCTCCTTCAATCACTTTGCAGCAGGTTTCTTGTACCATTTTATATCAGTTAAGATACGCCATATCGCTTTGTTTCATTCCTTCTAAGGTTGTGAATTTTATTTAGTGAGATTTTCTCAAAGTCTGCCTGCTATTGGCTTCGACGGACACCTTTATATATAGTGATAAATGAATGGGCTAAATATAGTATCAAATTAGTAACATGGTCTTTGGAATTTGATTCATTTTACTGAGATTATATGTTTCTCTCCTGTACAATAAACTATCAAATAGCAAGCCACATCTTTCTAATGGCTGCTGCACCTATTTAATTATGGTGTAAATATAATTGAGTAAATTAAATGTTTATACTTATTGATTTATTTATTCTTAATAATGGTCCCAGCTATTTGCTCAGTTGTTTTTTGAGTAACTTAATGGTATTTGTGGGGGCTGTTTAAAACATGGGCATTTTTCACGTTAGTGGTTGAAGTAAGAAAGTCTAATTATGTAACAACATGGAAACATCTAATCCGCTAGAGCTCAATCTTCATTGGGGTCACGACACAGACCAGGAGTTCACTCGTTTGTCAGGGATGCTGACTCCCTGTTTCCATGGCAATGAGTCAACATACTAAAGTTACTGCCATACTAGGAAACAGAAACTCCTGTGGCACCAAAGTAAGTCTTGATGATGGTTAGAGTGAAAATGAAGTGGAACCAAGTGTGAAGAGAAGCATGGGCATGGCACAAAGAGTCCAGGAGTCTGCACCTTTTAGTAACCCTGCAGCTGCAAGTGTCATAGAGCCTTTGTATTGTAGAGTGCTTGAGTTAATGTATTTAGTTACAAATGGTCAAAATCTGTGTATCAAATATGACACCCAAATATTTCTTGCCCGCTCTGTTTGCAGCGCAAAGGCAACGCAAGGCAAGGCAAGGCAAGGCAAGTTTATTTATATAGCACCTTTTATACACGGATGCTATTCAAAGTGCTGTACAGAGAAAAGGACAAAAAGAAAAAGCAATAGTTAAAACTATATAATCATAATTCAAACAAAAGGAAATGAAAATACATAAAAAGGCAGTTTTAAAAGATAAAATGTA
>JAVQJL010096785.1:0-12718 GCA_036024295.1 Nannoperca obscura
CCCCCCCCCCCCCCCCCCCCCCCCCCCCCCCCCCCCCCCCCCCCCCCCCACCAAGGGCCATTGAGGTAATCATGTACATTTTTAAAGAAGACTAACACAGGAGGTGTAACATGAGCAGCACGTTACCAGAGCAGCAGCAGTCTGTCTGCACAGGATGCGTTCAGGGACAGTACTGATTGTAGTAACTTCACCCACATTTGGGCATCACTCAGAACTCAATACACGAAAAATTAAAGTTATGCGTGTAAATGGAAGAAAACAGGTCACATTTACAGACATATAGCTGTGACACCATCACATGGCCAATGTGGACGACTGGATTGATTTCAAATAGCAGAGTAGCTGTTGTGAATACACACCCTCTACAGTAATTATTTTATTTTATTTATTTATACTAAAATAATATTTAGAACCTATTGGAAACATCACATATTTTATTTTGTAAGACAGCACTCTGTACTGTACAAGCACATCAGATACTAACACATACTAACCAAAGTAAATATATTAACATAAATAAAACAAAGTTAAACATTCATTTAACAGATCTCTTAAGGAGTTAAACAGAGGTCAGGCTCCTCTACTGAAAAAGTTCTAATATCTAACGAAGAAAATACTCAAAAGGAAAACTCTAAACTATGTTATCCCTTCACTGACATAGAAACCGGTCGATGTAGAATGAATCGCGGATCACTGACTCTGTATTCGCTCGACTGGGCTTTCCGTTTGGAGTAGGACTTCAGCCAGACATATGCTTCCAGGTGGAAGTGGACCAGAGGGCAGCGCAGTATTTCTGGAGCACTGCCACCAAGAGCTCCACCTCAATCAACCTGCACGGCGTCCCAGTGAGAAAAACGACTCTCCGGGCCTCCCTGAACGCCCCACGGAGCTGCTACTGGATCAATAATTAACTCCGAGTGCTATAGTTGGCATGGAGTGTTTGAAGGCTGAAGATTTATGCGTTGTGAACAATCTGATTGGTTCCCATGTGTCAAGAAAAAATAAATTGATGCCCCAAAAAAAACTGTATCCTTTTTTAAATAGTAATTGCTCCACTTGGCTGCTTACACACTAGCATCTCTGCCACTGGCACATCTCCAAGGGCTCTCTTTCAAGTGCTCCATGGGAATCTCTTTGTTGTATCTGAAGAATTCAAATATGACAACCAATTATAGTAATTACCTTTATTTATTCAAGAGGGGCATTTTGACTTTTGTGACTAAGTCTAGACTCAGTGGCCACTTTGTTAGGTACACCTGCAAGCAATGTTCAGTTTGTAATTGTATTATATTGAGAGGGGTTTCATACGTTTTGCCCACCCCATTTACACACATGATGGGAGAATATTATTAGAAACACATTTCAGTCCTGCACGACACCACAACACCTCTCTGTGTCCAACATAACTAATATAACATAATTAAACGGTATAAGTGTATCTAATGAAGTGGCCAGGAAGTGTTTAAAGCAAGATTCCACCAAAATGTAATAGTTTTCCAGTGCCACCTAAGTAGCTCTAATAAAACATGTTTATAGTGGTTTTCAGAAACTAATATTGTGATTGGCCAGCAGTGTTGGTGCTCTCATGGGAAAATATCTGGCTCTTTAGCTGCTAAGTGCTCCACTGTGTTCACCGCCTAGTTGGTCTTTCTGCCATTTGGTGCTGAGCAGGTAGCGTGTATGTTTATCAGAGATGTTTTGCTGAGAAGAGCAGTGAGAGGGAGCCAAGGCTGTGAAACCTGAACAGTGAGCTAAAAGACGCTAAAGCGCCCCGTAGGGTTGCAGGGAACTTGCAGGTCACCTTTCACATTACACTTATACACCATTGCCAGTGTAACAGAATGGATTAGTACAACTTTAAACTGGAAAATATGTGACTAAAAATGTGTTCATAACATTTACGTTCATGCTCAGAGAATAAAAGACAATGTATTGGTCTGTAAAAGGCACCGTCTCTCAGTGGCAAGGATTAAGGTAATTACTGCAGCTGGTTAATTAACTGACTTTGTGAAATAGTGGAATACAGCTTTGTCATTTGCTTAATTATCTCCTGAAAAAAATGGAGTCAGTCTTAGCAGCGCCCTTTGTCACCAAGCACTTGAAAATTGTTTACCATTTCAAACTCTGCTTTCCATTATGATCCTTGACGGGACACAAAATCATTGTTTGCCATAAAAAACCAAACGCAATAAAAATGATATGACACTGAATAAATAATCTTATAATTATTATGTCATCCCTGACTTATAGAAATCATTCCAAGTGGAGATTAAGGAAGTTGTCATGTCCAACTGTGCTGCTACAGGAGTGCTACCAGTGACACGTCTTCATTATGAAGACATCCCTAGCTGCCCTTCATGGATGTTGACAACACTGGGGATTTCTGTTCCGTCTCTTCCAGTTCTGTGATCTCTCTGCTTGTCTGGTTGCAGCCAGCTTTGACTGACAGGGACGGGATCAGAGTCCAGATCAGGCCTCTGTTTTCTGCCATGATGGACATTAATAACCTGTTATAAACACCCCCCCATCGCTCCCCCACTTCCCATGACTCATCCTCTAAATAAACACTTATAGGCAACTTTTAAAGTAACAGCCTTGGGACGAACAGATGGTTTTGAACGCGTTAGAGTGGTGCTGTCGTTATGCAGCTATAAAGCTGTCACTTTATTCTCTTTCCTTTCTTTTTCTCCCTCTCTCCACTGAGGTCCAGCCTGTGCTGCCCACCTCTATGCAGGATCCTTCACCTTTGCCTCAAACACGAATAAACAGTTGCACTCAAATCCCACTTAAGATTCTGAGCCCAGGCTGCCACTTATTTTCCAAAGGACTGGATCAAACAAGGCCAAGGGCTGCTTGCAAGGAAGGGGCACCTCCGTTTCAATGCACGGCCTTGAAAACACAACAATATAACCATACTACATTACTCTGCACACTAGTATAAGCTCTCCTGACACATGTCCTGTAAAAAAAGAAACAAGAACCAAGCAAAAAAAGGACTGTTCTGGCCTTGGTTTCAAGGTTAAGTGCTTGTATTGTTAAAACACACACACACACACACACACAAAAACTCCTACAGCTTTTCATTCAGTCTCTGGAGGTGTATATTCAATTCAACATCTCCTGTTACTAAAAAGTATAATTGTTCTCTGTTCACAGTAATTAGATTAGGAAATGTGCATGTCAGCTGTCTTATTCCTAATGGTTACTTACCTATTTAAACAAACTCAGACACTAATTCACATTTGATGAGTTCATATGAGTCTAATGCAAACGCAAACCGTTCATTCCTCTCTTCTATTCCACGTAATGTAATTGGCCTCTTGTTATTAAGACGTGTGATATGTCATTATCTTCAGACAGTATAGTGGGCATGACTTAAATGTGTCTCTATAGTCTGACACTGTTGATGCAAACTGATTTTTTTCTTGTATTATGTAAATAGTTCTTAATTTGTTTCAATGTTGCATGAACAGCGGCTCAATGATCCTCGTTGAGGTTGAGTGCAAAGCAGAAAGCAGATACAACATGACTCTAACAGATTATAATGTGACATCCAAGTGAACGCTAAAAGCGAAATAAACGTGATGGTTTGAAATGTAATGTGACTGGATGTGTGTATCCAGACAGAATGCAAAGTGAATGTTAGAGGCGGCACAGCCCAGGCTCAACTGGCTAGGCAAAGAGGGGGCCACACCAGATTTAAAGTCATTCAAACTATATTTTATTTGCAACTAAGATAAAAACAAAGTATTAATTGAATCTGCAGTCAGTAAGTCAGTGGTGCGTGCAATGCTGAATGTATGTGTGGTGTAGTCATGCAAAACCAAACCAAAAGGCTTCATGGTGATGGTGAAAGAGAGAGAAACAGAATGAGGAGCCAGCCTAAATAACCTCCGCCCAGCCTGCCAAGTTTGATGGCTCTGCCCATCTCTACCTGCAGGCAACCTGCAAAGGAAAAGCACCTGAAACAGCAGGAGGAGCTGTGGAGGAGAGTGTCAGAGGCCGTCACACACGATTCTATACAAAGTCATTGCGTTCGAAGCGGCACAAGTTGAAAATGTTTGCATCAGAGGCTGAGCTGAACACAAACACTCAGGCACACTGCAAACAGTCACAGTCCGTGCATCCATCCCAAATAAGAAAACAAAGCCCACTTCCACTTACATTTCAGTTTGTGCCTTTAGAGTTTTTACATTTTTGAACTAACTTCTCAGAGTGGCCACGTTGATAAAAAACAATCTTTAAGTCATTGGCAGCAGGCAGTTGATTATGAAATTGTTTTATTATGTAATTTGCACTTAATGACAAAAACGCGAAGTAGAGAGAAACATTACTGAAGTTTTTTTTTTTAACCGGGTCAGTGCGAGCATACATCAGCACTGCTGCTTGATTCCCTCACCTTATTGCCCTCCTCCTCAATTGGACTCATGGGAAATCTAGAGCTGCACCGTATTCAGTAAAACCTGCTTCAGGAGTGTAGTCCTGCTCTTGCTGACTCATAAAAATGATACAGAGGCTGACGTCAGCTGAATCTAATTCTATTAGGGCCCCCATTTGTTGTTGGGTTTCACTGCAGCTTTATTCAGCTGTCTAAATGACCCTTCGTTTATTTTAGTGCCCTGTTGGGAAACAGGGCGGCACCCGCGCACTCTGGATGATACTCCGGAAGCTGGGCCTTCAGAGCTCAACTGACAGATCGAGCTGATGCATTTCATCCCCTCCTCTTCTGTTGCTTTTCCCTCCACTCTGCCGCTAATGCATGAAACGTACCCTCATTCTCTGGCCTCAAATGGAGCTC
Organism: Nannoperca obscura; assembly: GCA_036024295.1. NCBI lineage: Eukaryota > Metazoa > Chordata > Actinopteri > Centrarchiformes > Percichthyidae > Nannoperca > Nannoperca obscura. The sequence goes on from JAVQJL010096785.1 coordinate 4,799, forward strand.
TTAGCTACTGCTTTTAAAATGGACTATGTAGGGTTTTTTCTTTACGAATTTTTCCTGTTTCAGCCCTGGTATAAGCATGGAAACATGTGACATATGGAATTTCAGCACAATGTTCAAATATATCCCATATTTCATGGGCAAAGTAACATTGTAGTCCTTTGTGTTTATCAAATGTCTTGGCTACAGAAATCACAGTGTGATTTGTGGGCTTTTAAACAAGAGTCTATGGACAGAATGTTGTTTATTCATCTTGTTTTACACTCAGTTGGATGCCTTGTCATTGGTAACACCCACATATTATCACATGCTTGAAAGTATACAATTGTCTGCCTCTTTAAGCTTTTGACACTGCACCATTTACAGCACATTTACACTTTATCTTGTTGACTTTTACAGTATAGTTTTCCCATCTTTTCCTTCATCTCTCATTCTGTTTCCCAAGTCTGCCAATCTCTTTCCTCTTCCATCGCGCTTTTCAACAGCTTACTGTTCTCTCTCTCTCCATTCTTTCCCCTGGTGGTGTCTGAGTCATGAGCAGTAACAGGTGGCCCCTGACAGGAAGTGGGTTGGCTCGTGCTTCAAGTAACCCTTCACTCTTATGGTTCTCCCAGAGCAAAATACTCCCCACTGTGATGTGGCACGTCTGTGGGCCCACTGGTTGTTGTTGTTGCCTCAGCACATGTACAGCTGTTTACCTTCAGTCCTCCATGTTCTCTCTGGCCTCCTTTTCCCCACTAATCAATGGGAATGGAGAATAAATGTGACTGTCAATCTTTTTATTTTTCTGTGATCTACAAAGCTCACCTGTCATTCAAATGTATCCTGTTTTGTGTCTTTTTTCCCCAAACTGTCTGTTGAGTGTGTGTTTCTGTGTTTGGCGCACTGTTCTTCACCATTGCCACTGCTCATGCTGGTAAACTATTTTTAGCTATGCTAGCAGTGTGGCTCTAGGGAAGACTATGCGTGTCTCTGACATTCTGTTGGTCCACTACTTTGGCTCAGACTGGAATATAACTATTAGATGGATTGCTATTGAATTTCTACATACATTCATGGTCCACAGAGGATGAATCCTTCTGACTTTGGTTTTTCTATTGGATGGACTGCCATGGAGTTTGGTACAGATGTTCATGCCCCCATCAAGATGAATTGTAATAACTTTGGTGATCCCATGACTTTGTATCTAGCACCATCATCCGATCAAAGTTTTAGTTTGTCCAATACTTTGGTTTATGACCAAATACCTGCAAAACGAATTCCATTCCCATCAGCCTCAGCTGCACTTACAAGCTAAACTCAGCTGGTGTACATGTTGTACACTAAAGACTCATTTGTTCCGGGAACACAACAGCACTTAAATGACACATTAGTTCTATAAAGTTCAGTATATCGTACGATATTATAGTAGAATTGTATTTTACTTACTTGAATGTATTGTATTTGATAATGTACAAAGATCTGTTCTTAGATTTAATGCTCTTTTGGATTCTGCCATTGGCAGCGATGTACTTTCTTACAGCACTTGTGATTCACCTCTTAAAAGTTTGATGTGACATCTTGTTGTTTTCCATCATGGTTCTATGCACTTTATGTAAAGCTCTTATTTGGAAGTCACTTTGGATAAAAGCGTCTGCTAAATGCCTTAATGTAATGTAAATGTAATGTTAAATATCATAATTGCCAAACATCTGCATGTTGGCATAGTTACTGATGCTAGCCTGATGACATTAGCATTAACATCAGCTAGCATGGCTGTAGATTCTGGAAACGATCATGCATCCTACACCAAATTACAGCACTCCTGGAGATGGTCAATTCTGATGAACTAAATCAAATCCGTTTTGCATTTTGTGTGAAATCAAAACACGATGCCCTCTAAAAGTTTTGCTGTGCTCCAATTGATGCCTTTATTCAAATATTTCTATTCAAATTCATGCTTATCTCAGATTGGTAGTCCTTCTCTTTATGGGGTGTCTGAGAGCAAAAGAGAGAGCCATTCTCAGTTTGTGAAATTCAGGCACAGTTTAACATCTTTTTTATTCCCTAAAGGCAAGTTTATGCGCCTCTCAAAGCAAGGACATTTGTTTACAGATACACATGGTTATTGTTTTCCCCCAGCTGGGAACAGCAGATCCTCGAGGATATTAAAAGTGCTTATACTTTCATAAGCAGACCCAGAGGAACAGGCAGCCTCGATGCTGTGGATAGCTGTAATAATGAAAGAAAATGGTCAGTTGGTATGTTTTTTAATACTTAACCAAAACCACAATCATTCAATAATCTTACTCAAGCGGTTTAAGCAGTCTATAATTAACCAAGCGCAGCACACAGGACAGGACACAGTGTCAAAGTCCTGGGTATGTACCTCCATTATTCACTATGAATTGTGGTACAACACAGACATTGGACAAAACGTTGCTGGAGATCAAATACCAGGAAGCAATTACATTTCCTCCCAAATGCAAAATCATGTGGTGGAATATAAACATATTATAATTTGTAGGGGACAGAGTTGGTTTACATTTACATGACAGGAACATGTCATACTTGTAAGTATGGCTGCCATCTGTTAAGAACAGCAGCCAAAGTCATGTGACACTGTTACAAAACGATAAGGCCACAGGAAGTGGGTCCGCGTCGATGGTCAAAAGCTTTTCTACGTCCAAACTACAAAATTATTTTGTCATTATTAAAAATGTAAAAACACCCTCAAATTCAACTTGAACCCTCTCTCCCAGCAAATTCAAACAATGCTTATGGAGCCCAGAAACTACATCAGCAGAAGCTAATGGGGATAAACATACCAAACCCGAAATGTACCACAATGCATGTGGAACATCAAATTACAGAACATCGTGAATGTTTCATAAAACAGTTCTAATGTTGCTGCGCTTTCACTTTTAGATTATTTTTTACAGATGCAATTTAACACCTAAAGTTACCTTTTTGTTTACCAAACCAGGTGCAGACGGCCAAAATGCCAGCTCTTCTTCCTCCCTCTCTGCAGCTCACATGAAAGTGATGGCTGAAAAGGTCATACAAACACAGTGTACTTTTCACCAGGTTTCCCCCTGCATCAGTAAGCCTGAACAGTGCGGTCAATAAATTGAAATGACAGGCCGGATCATTGGTTGCTGTCAGCGGGATCCTACCTCTCTGTTGTTTTGTCCCCTGTGTGTCTCTGGCATGCCCGTCTGGACACTCTACGCAAATATTGATTCCAGCCTTCATTAGCTCAGCTGGCAGCCGAGAACACTGATGTTACCCATAAAGCTTTTGACAGACAGTGACGAACAATTTGCGGTGGAGCGCAGCATCGGCTGAAGCGAGCACCATGTTTTTGCAATATGATATTATGACATGATAAAAACACTGCTTTGGAAACAGGAATTCATATCGGAGAGAATAGATAAAGGTGTCAGTGGAGTGATGTAGATATGCCAGTTTTAATTTCGCTGTCTTATCAGCATTATCGGTGTATTTCCTTAACCCTTCTATCTCGGTTACACTTGAACACATCCATTTCAAAATGTTCTCCATTGATTTCTTTCTCCTGTGGAAACAGGTTCTGTGGACACAGAAGTAGCTTCACAAAGGTGTTGAAGGATGCAGGCAGGAAAGATTTCCTCTCTTTCAGCCTTTCCTTTTGGGTGTGCTGACATATCGATCCAAGAGCGTTCAAACCTGGGCAAAGGCATAGACGTCTGTGTCCGTCAGTACTCGCCATGTACCCCCGGTTCCCATGGAAACCTGAGGCTGTGTGTGTTCTTGTCTCCAAGCAGCCTGCAGGTTTCCATCAGTGCCTGAGGTGTGGTGATGTGGTGTGGTTTCTTTCCGTCCACGCGTCCTTTTCTCTCCGTCTCTGTTGTCTACCAAAAAAATGAGAGTGGGGAAAAACTGCACAGTTTGTCTCTTTTGATTGTTAGCTGTCACAATTTCCATTTTAGGTGAACACATACATTGAGGTGGTGGTGGGGAGAGGGGGAGGGGTTTGTGCACAAGGTGACACTTCTGACTGTACATCATTTAAGCTTTTGGGCCGTGCTTCTTTTCCACCTCATTGCAATTGTGTCTGTGTTCAAAACATTTTTCTCTTTTTCTGCTGGTAAAGCACAAAACAGTTTGTGACAAAATATGTGCTCCCCCGAGGAGCTGCTCAAAGAAAGAATTGCTCGCTGGTCTTCAACATTGGTTCTGTCAGTAAAAGCTGAATTCCCATTTTGACCACATTCGTCATAAATGTGTGCTCAGATAAATGAGATAATAGACCACAGATGAAGCACCTCCATTATTCCACTGCAGCCCCACGCAAAACAACATCAAGTTAATGTGACGTGACTGAACAACTTTGGTTTCTGTTATTGGTGGGTGTAATTAACTCATCTCACCTGGGGGTGCAGGCCCCGTGAATTAATCACAAGAAATTGTGGTGCCATGATGCATTTGTTGCCAGAGCAGAACAGAACTGCAGGTGCCTTAAGCTGAAAGCAATAAACTACAAGATTGTATTGGTTTATTCTGAATTCTGATGTGCAGAAGCTCCGACCATCATTTTCCTGGAATGACAGCTAAAGGAATATCAGGTTGGATCTTTCTGAAAGCTAAAAAACACTCACACACACCAAACTGCACCACTGGTTTTTGCCTGGCTATGAAATAAAAGATTTTCAGCACATTGGTGGGTGCAGTATAAAAAAAAATGGATTGGGACACAGCCTGGGTCATGTTTGGAGTAGAAAAACACACACAGGTGCTTTTAAGAAAGGGCAAATATTGTACGTGGATACAATAAAACGTCTGTCATCTTTGAAAATGCTGTAAAAATTCATGAAAAAGAGAGGTCAGTGTTACATTGGAACAGTACAATAGTAAAAAGTTGACAGCAGAGGGTGCACACCAGTGTAAGTGCACTGGACAAAGCCTGCATTAATACACATGAAATACCTGCTTTTTCCCCAAAGTTATTAAAAGTGAGTTCTCTATATATTCGTTATCTTTAAATGTTACTAGATGCCTGCAACTGGATTGAATGCTGGCATTGACTTCAAAAGATGAACTACGTTGTGAGGTGATAAAGTACATCAAGGGCTGATGCTGATGTACTTTTTATTGTTCAAGGCCTGTAAGCATAATAGGAGAACTATGATGATTCATGCTTTACTAAATATTGTCAAGGGGTTAAGAGCGGGGCAAGAGATGTTGGTGAGTCCAGCTTTCTCTGAACAGACTTCTCCTTCATTGATGTGTAGAAGAAAGTTTGGATTCACTTTGCAGTTCTTCCTTGCTCCACACACATAAACATAATGTTACACATCTATATATAATGGCTGGATTCTGGTACCCGTTGGACTGTCATTTTCCATATACTGAATGTACACGATATACTATAGTATTCGTACATAGCTATTAGCCCGTGTGTTTGGTTAAAATTGGCGTTACTTTCTCATTGTTTGTGGTGCCATGGACCCAACTGTGGGCCAATATGTAGAAAGGACTTTAAATGAAATCTCTTCCTTTTTGCTACAAATAGGTTTGCACATTTGGCACGGTACATTAAATATATGAACTGTTTGAAAAATGTGTGTTATATGGGCTACGTGTGAAGATGTAACTATTTTACCAAAAAAGTAGTTTGCAATTAAGGAAATGTACAACATGTTATTCTGCATATATTGATGTGACTTATGTTTGGTGTCCATTAGCCCCAGAGAGGTCCTTTGAGCTGTTAAAAGCATCAGGGTTAATTGTCACATGACATGTGGTAAAGCAGATGTTATTGTACAGAACTACATTCAATGTTGAAAATTTGACATCCATTTTGAAAGCCTCTCTTTGCATCATGTTGTAGTGTGTCCACCCTCAAGATGCAAGGTCACAAGTTTTTAAATTCCCTTTTTGTAATTCACTCTGATTGATTGTGGGGGTACTGTAATTGTGGTGTATTACAAAGTTAGTGAAGTATCAGTGTGTCAGGAACACATTCCTGCTGGTTTTATAGCTGTCTAACTTTAAAAGATGAGCCACTCTAAGCTTTATATTGAAGCTCACACTGTGAAGATATGACAGAAATGACTATGCATTAAAAAGAGGTGAATTCTCCACATTCAATGACAGGAAACAGTGTTGAAAAGTTTAAATTTCAACCTTTACCTCACCTTCCTTTGATATTGTAAACAACATCAGCTGTCACATTTTTCCATTACCTCTCTTTGAACATGAATAATATCTGTTTTATTACTTACACAAGTGCTACTGAAGAGTTCCTGGTGACTAAACTGTGGGATAAGACCACGGTCTCTTCTCTCAGATCTGTTTGTTTGTCTGCCTTTTGCTTTTCTTTGAAAGGAGGGTCTATGGAGTCATAGGAGTCCCATAAAAAAGAATACATCTGTGAAAGAATAAGAAATAAATAAAAGAATAAATAAATGTGTATATATAAAGATAAATGACAGAATATGTTATCCCTTTATTTTGTGTTTGTTTTTGCCTTATTGTTTTTATGGCACTGCTACGACTCCATAGAGTTCATCTGAAATAGCCAATGGTGTGTATTGATATGCAGCATCTTTTCTCTCCGCAAATGAGATGTTCAATTATTCCTGCACTGATTTATGTGCTGAGGTGAAATTCAATACATTTTGCAGGTATTGATTTCATTGGGCATAAATGTCAATACAAGCATATCACATGTCCAGAGTAAAATCCTTTATTATCCCTAACTCAAGCAAATGAATGAGAAATGACAGCTCCAAGACAGAAATTGACAAAGACATCAATATTTCAATTTCACAGGACTTAGACTTCAGCAAATCATGATGGTTTAAAAATAAACTCAGAGAAAACTCAATGGAGCAGCTATGTTAGACTCATCATGGACCCAGCATTGAAATTAGCATTTTAAATCAGAGGGTGGGCCATATGCCATGTTATGTGGACTCCAGCTGCTTGGGACCCAAGATTCCCCTATACTTACTCTTTCAGCGGGTGACGTTGAGCTCTCACCATGAGCCATCCTGGAAGACAACATAAAGACAGCATAAAGTAAACATTGCTCCGGCTAGTCAATCAGCCTTTTCTCCCCCGTTCAATCAATTGAGTGCTCGCCTTCAGAGGCCTGAAAATAGATCGAGGTTCGCTTTGTGTGGCACAACAGATGAGAGTGCACTTAACTACAGGGAGAAAATGGGTAGCATTTCCATCCTCATCTCTGCAAATGTACATCAAGAGGAGTATATTCAGTTTTGGTAACATTTGACCAGTGTAGTATGCTTTTAGAGTCCATTCTCCTGCCCTCTCTCTCTCTCTCTGCTCGCCGCTTCTGCGCTTGGAAAATCACGGTGTAAATGTTTCCACATATCTGAATCACAGGTTGCAATCAGAAAGGCTAATATTAAGGAAGCACTCCTAAACTCGACAACACGCCCCAGCCAAAGTGACACTTCAAAAATCGAACGTGTTACCAAAAGATGTAGGCTCCAAAGGTGACTGGGAAAAATAGTAGTTTCCTTCTTTGTAAAGAGCAGCTTGTAATTCTCAGTTACAGTCAATTCAAAGGTGACTGATGTGTAAATTTCATCCTCCAAACAAAATCTGTCCTCTCTCAAAGACAAAGACAGAAATACTGCAACATTTTCAGGGTTGGGGTGGATAGTTGAGTTTACAAAGTGCGCAACTTTCACACAGCAGCCACGGTCATTGGCGGGAGAGCAGATGTTGTTTTTCAACAAATGTTGGTTTATTTTAAACATGATGGTGTTCCTTCTGTAACATCCCTGCAAAGATTATGTTCGGAGCATAATTAACACACGGGTGAAGATGGTTGGAGAAGCTGAAGGCATGTTTTGGACCATTTTAATGGATGTCAACTGCTTTTAACTGCCACCTTTCAAACCTCCAGAGGTTAAAGTATTTAATGGTAAA
>JAVQJL010096788.1:0-10549 GCA_036024295.1 Nannoperca obscura
CTCTCTCTCTCTCTCTCTCTCTCTCTCTCTCTCTCTCTCTCTCTCTCTCTCTCTCTCTCTCTCTCTCTCTCTCTCTCTCTCTCTCTCTCTCTCTGATGGTCAACTGACTCACGAAAAAGTGAAAGAAGGGGAGAACAAAGTGGTTTCACTGTGAGACATCACACACATAAACAGACACACACACACACACACACACACACTTCCAGCAGAGAACATCACACTCCCATGTGCACACGCTCACTTGTTCACTTTCAACATACACACACACACACACACAGTGGGTAGAGGAGGCGGGAGGAGTGGGTTAGAGGTTGTAAAAGGAGCCGTGTGCTATGTAATGGAGGGGAGGAATGGGTTTGCTCTGTCAGACCGGGCCGTCACAACGGCTTTGTTTCATGTTTGATTTAATTGTCTCTCCCCTGACAGGCCCATTCATCAATGGCTTTAATGGTCAATCAGAGACAGGCTGAGTGAGTGCTCCCATTCTGTTTAGCCATAAGCTGGCCTGGGCTTTTATTTCATCAAAATGCCCCAGCCTAATGTACATGCTCACTGGCTCAGAGTGGCCGCGGGGAGCACATAAAGAATGACTGAAAGCTTTCTGATTTCAGATCAGTGAGAAGGATGTTTTTTTCTCTCCGTCATCTCCTCCTCTGCTCTCTACTCTCTCCTCCCTGCTACACTGCTGTTTCTCTGTTGACGAAAGGGAATAAAGGCTGTAATACAGATCGTTTGGTGTTTTTAGAAAACAACTTTTTCTTCCTGAAACCACGCTTCTTTGTTCATTCATTCATCTATTCATTTCTTCATTTTTTCATGCTCCCCTTCCACCCCTGTCAGTCAGCCCGTGCAGCTGCAAGTTATAAAGTTGTCAACTGTTCAGTGGCACACAAAGGGTGATGATGAATTGATTGCAGCACAGAGCATGGTGATAGAGAGAGCAAAGAAAAGGATGACAGATGATGGGCCTTGATTAGGGACTTAGGGGGAGAGTCAGCCCACTGCAACCTTGAGACTTGCATGAAAAATCTACCCCCCCACCGCCCCCCGCTCCACACACACACACACACACACACACACCCTGCTTTGCTCTCTCATTGTCTCTCCACCACACACTCTCCCAGCTTCTCCCTCTCCTTCTTTCCTTCCTCTGTCTGAGAGGGTTTCTCTCTCCACAGTAGAAAACTTGTTTTGCCTGCTTCATTAGTGTTGGTCCAATTAGCCGTGAGGCTGATGGAGTCCTGACAGGCCCTGTGATTGGAGATGACAAGCTCGGGGTGCCCAGCCCAATGAGGTTTGCCACCACTTTGATGTAATCAACTTGATATTACACAGAGCCACTCGCCTTTGGTTGTGCTGTAACTCAATTTTCCGCTGCAGGTGACAAATGGGCCTGCCTACCTGGGTCAGGTCTGAGTGCTCTTAACAACCGAGGGCAGCTGGCCACGTAAACAGCCGAGCAAACATGAGAAAGAGACTGTACCAGCTGTGGAAATACAGACCTCCTTCCTTTGTGGCTGGCGATTAGCTTTGTGCCTTGAAGCTGTTGAAGTGGCTACAGAAAGTTAAAATACTTCACCGACTTAACAGGAAGTCGACATCCGCTTAACAACGTGTGGGCAAAGATGCAGCTATTTTACTGGAATGTCTAACCTGTGCAGTATGTCTGCAGAATGGTGTCAGTGTGTTTACAGTACCCACAGTGTTGCATGTGTCAGTGCGCTGTCAGGCCACCGTATAGAAAGCCACCCTCCCCTTTTCTCTGTCAAAACCTGTGCTCTTGCTGTGTGTGTGTGTATGAGAGTGTGTATAAGAAGAGAGTCCGACACAGAAGAAGAGGGGTGGTGGTGGTGGTGTTGTGGGGGGCTTAGTCTGATTTGGACCGGGCTCCACAGCAACGGTCTCTTCTTTCTGCAGGGTCAGGATTATAGCTGCCAGACTGGCAGCCATCACTCACGTCTGTGTGTGTGTGTGTGTGTGTGTGTGTGTGTGTGTGTGTGTGTGTGTGTGTGTGTGCGCACGCACTCAAATCAGTGGGCATGCACTTTCTGATTTGTTGGGTTAGAGTGTGTGTTTGTGTGTGTGTGTGTGTGTGTGTGTGTGTGTGGGGTCTGGCTTGTGATAGTGATGACAGGAATTGTAACTTTAGGCCACCTGCTGTGGTCAGGCCATGATCCTCTGGACTCTGTAGGCCTTCGACGTCGCTCTTTGCACCCAGGTCTTTGCGGGTGTGTATTCAACCTTAGAAAATCAAGGCATAGTAGACAAACAAGCAGTGTTGACGCTTGTAAAGAATCAGGCGTTTACAGGACATATTGCAGACACATGCGCACATGTTGTGACTGGGTTGTAAAAGCAGCAAGTGAAATGAAGTAAGCAGCTTTATATCTGTCTCCCTTCCTGTTGTTTGTGTGTGAAAAGCATGCCCTTACGATGGCTGCGGGGGAGCGCGAGTTGGGACTTAATTGTTCGACCAACATACGGACTGACGGTGTTAGCGAGCTTTAACAACAATACGCCTCCGCCGGCGTTGTTTGCAGGTGTGAGTGCTGCAAATGTTTTGGCCTTGCAGGCCCCGTAGCTAATGAAACTCCTGTGGCTGGATTCCGGTGAGGTTGAGTTACGTCTGTGATCTATGTGTCTGATAAGTGCATACCTAATGAGGCTGTGAGCACCAGTGGAAGGAGGAGGAGGAAGGCTGACAGAGTGTTTCCCACAGGTATTGACAGATGCCTTTTTGTTTTTGCCATAGGCCCTGACTCCATAAATCCTGCCTGTGTAATGATAACAGTGCCACCCTGCCAGCAAGTGAGTGAAAGAGAGAGTGTAAGGGAAGAGAGAAAGAGGGCAGAGGGGGAGGAAGAGGAGGAGGTGCTGGTGGTGGGGACGATGAGGAGGAGGAGGAGGAGAAGAGTGGGGGCAGTGAAATGGGCCTTCTCTCCTTTTTAACACACACTTGGCAGATGTCAAGCCATAGGGTTGGGCTCCGGGAGAGAAAGAGGAGTGTAAGTGCTGTAGTAGTGTCACAAATAGAAAACCGTTTCCCTTTCAGCTTTCAGTGTGCTTTCAGCCGAGGTTTTCAGCCGGGACTGCTGTCTGGGCACTGAGTCGGAGGCTTTGTAAAAATAGTCCCACCGCTGTTGTGATAGATGCAGCTGCACTGTGGCGACAATTGGGACAGGCTAGATCCCTCCAACTCCACCTCCCCACCCACCCTCTCTCGGTCTCCCACCCCTCCCAGAGGTAGCGAGCATCAGAGCCTGGTTGGATGTGTGCTCTTTTCGGGGAAACTGAGCTGCTCTGGTCTTCAGGGGTCCTGAAACCCAATCCAGGGGGAGAATAGCCCGGCCATGCCAGAGAGCCGATTTCCTTTTCAACAGAGTCATTTATCACTGACCCACCCTTCGCTTCTGACACGGTGACGTGTGTCATTTATCAAACAGGCTTTACCAGACACACAGAGAAGGGAGGTGGATAGGGGGCAGAGAGGAAGAGAAAGAGGGAGCGAAAGAGGGGAAAACAAGACACAGAGTGGACTGGGAGAAACAAAGAGAAGGAGAGGAATGGAGAATGAGGTGCAGAGTCAGTGGAGAGCGACAGAGTGTGTGTGTGTGTGTGTGTGTGAGTGTGTGTGTGTGAGAATGCATGAGACTGCATGTGTGTGTTTTTCCAGGGAAGAGTGAGTTTTCCTGAAACCCTTGAGGAAAAGTGTTTGGGAGAGGAGATTCTTTCGAGATGACAGGGAGGAGATTGAGTTACACTGAGTTATGTTTTGATGAGTGACAAAATGTTCTTCCATGACACGTCTCTAGATGTCTGAATGAAGGGGAGACATGTACTTTGTTAGTATACATAGTGTGCTGGTGTTATGTGCTCATAATATATGCACGACGGACATGCGTAGGAGCACTGTAGAGGTGTGTGTTTGCGCGTACACGTGCGCAAACGTGGCCATATGGCGTCAATGTTTAATGCCATATGAGTGTGTGTGTGTGTGTGTGTGTGTGCTGCTCCCTGATGAGCAGGGCTGACAGGTATCACTCATGCAGCAGCCTGGCCTTTAAATGAACCCGAGCTGCTCTGCTCTCCCGTGGCCCTAACAGGCTCTCTCCAAGATGGATGCTTCTTTAAAAATCAGATTAATGATGGATACCAGGCTTATAGTGCCATTTATCATGAGGAATATTATTTAGGCCGGCCGTGTATGGCTGTAACTGGAGAGCCAGGACGAGAAGAAGCAGGGTGGAAAGCCTTAGACAGACACTCACTGTGTGATGGATGGCTGAGCGCTCTCTCTGAGTGTTACTAGACACCAGCGCCGCAGCAGTAGGCCATAATCAGATAGCCCAGGGATGTTTATCCCGCAACTACACTACCCAGATTGCCTTGCCTGGAGGGTTGCTTTATGAAAGGTATCTTCTATCATTATTATGATCTTTAAAAAGTTAGTGGTATCATGAAAAAACTCTGGACACTGAAGGGGATGTAGACGCCTCAATGAAGTTTATTGCAATTAGACTCTATGACATGATCCATTGGATCCAATCTAACTGACTGTAATGATTACTCAGAAGTTTCCATTTATCTTTGCCCAGAAGAGTCCTCAGCCCAAGCATCTTTCTCCAACAATCATGAATAAAAGAGTACAGTTCGAGGTCAAGGCAAGTCTAGCTCTGCTGCTGCTACAGAAAAGCGAAAAAAACAAACAAATAATTGTTTTGTTTTTTGTCCTCTTCTTGTTCCCTTTCTCTGTCTCCTACCTCCTCCTCCTCCTCCACCTCCTCACTACTGTGATTTATGGTGGCCATCCATCTTCAGGGTGCGTCCATCACCTCCTCGTTGCTAGGCAATCATGGCAGCAGCTGTGTGTTGTGAGAGGGGTTTGGTCGTCCAACTCCCAAGCCTGGGTTTATTCCCCTCACCCCCTGACCATCACCAGCTTTACCCAAAAATGCAATTTTCAACACAGTCCCAGTTGTCGTCCCAGCTACAGGCTGCAAACTTAAATTCTAGTTTCAGATCTGAACTCGTGCTATATTCACAGCTGTAGCACCAGTTTGAGCTCCTGACATTGTGTCAGTCTTTACTCTAGACTCACAGCAAGCCTAATTTTAGACCTGTCTTGAATTGTGGAACTACACTAACCCTTGTTTAATCCAGTCTTAATTAGTTCCAGCCATCGTTCCTATTCGTCATGATAACATTTTACTTAGCCTATTTTTTGAGAGGCAATTGATGGCATCGAAAAGTCTGTCTCATGTACACCCTGCCTTGACACACACGATAAAACAGTTTTACACGGAAGGTCATGGGACAAAGGAAAAATAAGCAGATCAGACAGGTTTTAAAGAGATTCAGTTTAATACACTTTGTCAAAACACTCAGTCGGGGGTAAAAAGAAATATTAATCTTTTATTAACTGAACTGATCCATGGAAACTATTGTGTGACTTTGACTCCCTATACTTCCTGTTGTTTGAGCACATGCAGTTTTGCAGATATACTATAACAGATACTTAATCAACTTAATTAAGTTAGTCTTTCAAATAGTTTAGATTACTGGGTGAAAAATAATATGATTAAAGTTTGCCTAATCTAGTGAAACTAGTGTTTGTAACCTTTTGTAGTGTGGTGTAAAGATGTGTTTGGAATAATTCTCTACAAAAAAGCTAAAGAGTAAAATGTAGTGGACAGAAATGTGAAAAAAAGAACAAATCAGACCTACACTAAACCTAGTATTGGACCTACTTTTAGAGTGTCCTTTGCTTAGCGTTAGAATTAGTTTAAACCCCAGCATAACTCAACCTTTACTGTCTAGTCACGTTCATAGAGCTTGGTGACCGTTTAACAGCAGTTTTATATGAGACCTAAACAGTTTGAGGAATGGGAAAATAAACAGCAGTTCTGCTTCATGGAGTTTTGCTTGAGAAGTGCCCGTAGTAAAGGCCTGGAGAAAGAGTGATGGAAAGGAGGAGGCAAGTTTGTCTGACTACATATCTTCAGACGAAAACAGGCACACTGCCTTCTCGCTGCATGTCGATCTTTATTGCTGCCCTTGGTTCTGCACCTGTGGAAGCTGTTTGTGTTGGGGTTTTTTTGTTTGTTTCCGTTTTGTTTATCGCTTATTGTGGCTGCATCAACGAGAACATGGACCGGATCTGTGAGTCCGGTCACCTCGTCCTCTTCTGCATTAGAGTTGTCTCTCTCTCTCTCTCTCTCTCTCTCTCTCTCTCTCTCTTTCTCTCTCTTTCTCTCGCTCTCTCTCTCTGCATTGACAAGGTTCAGCCCTAAGCTTTGCCTGAGGCCATAATGATCTCCCTGTATTTCCCATCTCCAGTATCACACATCCTGCACTACAATCGGCGGACACTATGTATTCACAATGCCATCAGGGGGTAGAGAACACACACAAATAAAAGCTGACAAAGACATCCATGATCATTTGTAACATGATACTCTTTATAAGCACGGCTTAGTAGCAGAGTTGTGCTACAAATGAGTAGCACAAGATAGCCTTCTCTGGTCATATCTGAAAAAGCAAATTATGTCAGGACACAGATCACCTGTTACATATTTTCTCGTGGGACTTTCAGGCAGCCTGTAAGGATCAAAGAGAAGGGAGGGAGAGAACTAAGTTTGATGAGTGTGTTACTTTGACAAATGTGTACAACAGAAAGGCATTTTAGGTATGTTACTGATCTGCTGCTATTTTGACAGAATGGGGCTGTTTTGGACTGAATTATTCTAATCTATTTAAAGAGTTTTAGGCTGCTGGGAAACTTGAGAGAGGGAGTGGAAGTCATGGTTTGTGGTTTATTTGATTGAGACTGAGGTGACTTCCTATCCTTTAGTGTTCTGGAGCTGTTTCCTGTCAGTGAGAGCCCCCTGCTGAGGGGCCGTGTTGGTTTAAGGGCGTCAAGGTCCGGTTAAAATACTGTACACATGTCAAGAAACACTCATGTCATGTTGTGACACAGTTTACCTCTCTCCTCTCGGAGCCCTTCTGTCTGATCACCAACTGACTTTAAATATCTCAGCTGACATGATCAAAGGTCTAGGCAACTAGGTGTAGCCTCCTTTCCTCTGTACTTTGATGATAATAATAATAATATTAATAATAATAATTATGATAATGATAATAAAAAAGATAGAAAAAACTTTATTTATATGCTATATTTTATACAAGAAATGCAGATCACATTGTATTGGACAAAATCCCATGATCGTGTATCTTTGTAGAATTTATTAAACCAGTAACAATAGACTGCAATCACTGTGCTTTCTCCTTTCCTGTTGCTTGAGTTTTTTGTTGTCCTTGAACAAACGCCATCAAACATTTTTGTGATCTTTACTGTAAGCTATAAGGGACCACCCATGTAGACAATTTCCTCTCCCCTCTCTGGATCCCAGTTTCATCTTTGTGCATGGTACAATTCTCTGTGCAAACAGTGATAATGTTATAAACAAAGAGGTAATGCTATGAAATCCATATAAATGTGACCTTTGCAATAGCAATGCAAATAGCACCTCCTATCATGTTATTAAGCTTTCTTATTCCTCTCTTCTCTCTGTATATTACACACAAATATACACAGTGAATTTACATTAGATATTACATTGGGGGGTAAGCACAGTTGTGGAGATTATTTCAAATAGTAGTAGCTATTTAAGCAGCTCCACCCCCCCAAATCTTTGCTTTTCAGAAAAAGAAAGAGATGTAATGTACCTTTTACCATAATATACAGACATCTGCTGTCTGTGCAGCACCTTTTTATCATAAAAAAGCACAGATTAATACATATTGTACTCATGGTGACCGCACAAAGGACTCACCTTTTTTTATATCACGGCGCTTCTGGCAAGGTTGTCCTTTTTTTCCTTTTCATACCAGGCAGTCATTTGAGTATGAGGGTCAGACACAGGTAGAGTTTTTAATGACACATCCTGTTTACCTCGCTGCTGTTGGGTGTGATCTCGCTCCCAGACTGTTTTCCCAGCTGTGTAGGCCAAACCAGGAATGCACTTCATCAGACATCACTGTCATCAAAGGACAGATTTAAGAAAAGGTACAGGTCTTAGTAGAAGTTTGATGAACAGGTATTGGATCCCAAATTCACATTCACTAAAAGAATCAGTGATTCGAGCTGTGATAATCTCGCAAAGATTGCAAGGATTGCTACTTGTGAAACACATGATTGATTTTTTTTTAGGTCTCCATATTATCACTCATGCATACAAGGTCTATTTAAAATACAGCATCTAAAACAGGCCGTGCTTTCAGCAGCACTTGAGGAGATATAACCCATGGGACAGAGGGAAGAAGACAGAGAGAGACACTGAGAGGCTCTGCTTTAGCGGCAGCCACAGCACCTTCCTGCTTAATCACCCCCTGTCCCTGCCCTGTCTGTTGTTCCTGATCGTCAGAGCAGCACTGCAGTATTTCTATCAGATGATCTCTCCCTCCTCGTCTGCGGCCCTTATGTTTATGAAAATGATACTCCACAGGAATGCCTCCTGCATGCCAAGATGTCACTGTCTTTTCTCATCGCTTGCATCTACGTGCGTGTACGAGTGTGTCTTTGTGAGCTTGTGTCATAACTGACTGACTAGCTTTATTTATAATTACGTGGGGTGGTGTTTGTGTTTGAGGTTGCGTATCTTAAGGTGAAATGTGTGTTTCTGCATGCGAGTCTTAAATTTTCTGCAGTTTGTGTGTTTGTGTGAATATGTTATTGCTATTTCTGTGTGAGCCGTGACTGAGATGTTGATTGCGTGAAAGTGCACCTCCTACCCTTCCTATCCACCCTCCGCCCCCCACCCCCCAAGGAATCATTCATGGAACCTAATGATTCTTGTCTTTTCCCCACATGGCATCAGCTCACTTTATCATTTCAAGAACACACACACACTCTCTTTCTCCTTCACATGCACACACTAGGAAAACTCATACATTGGCCCTACACCATATGCTCAGATATTAGTTAAGACTGCATCCAAGAGTATTGTTGTGTTCATAATCTTCTTCTCTTTTATTTTATTCTAAGGGAGCCTCTATACTCCCATCACCTTTTATTAGCTTGATAAATCACCTCTGTTGTCAGTCAAGCCAGGGAGAATAATTGGATGTGGTTGTCGCCCTGTGTGATGGATTATCAGTCATTGGGGATTAAATTAACAGATAGTGCTCAGACATAATGGTTTTTGTTTTGCATTTTAAATTGCCTGGGAGCACAGCTAGACTCTGTAGGTTTTATAGTTGGTCCTTTTGGACTTCTCTCCCCCACTCTATCTAGGCTTAATGACAAATGAACAATAACCTATAGGGCTGCAGCTCTATTAGTATGAAATGTAAAACATTTACTACCAAGTTAAGGCACAGAGGGAGTCCTGGGACGGCTTGCGAATGTGATAACATGACATGCAATTGGATATAGCAATAGTCTGATGAAATAGCCAGTCAATGTGAAGAACTATGTGGATTATTTTCTTGTTGAGGAAGGTGACCCGACAACTTGGTCAAGTGGTGTGCCAGGCTTGCCTGATGCAAGCTGACATCTGTGACTAGCTAGTCAGGACACAAACACATTAACTATCTCATCCTGGCTGGATTTCCTCTTTCAAATGAGAATCTGAGACAAATATCTTCCATAGAAGGAAGAGAAAGTAAAGCGAATGGAAAGCGGGTGTGGGCAGTCGCTTGGTTTAGCAGTGGTAGCAGGGAGATGTCTCCCTTGCGTGTTTGCCCGCAAACCTCCTCGCCCCCTTCTTCATCCTCCTGCACCCCTCCCTCCCCTCCACATCCACATTATCATAATTGTGTCCAGAACATGAGGGGCCGGGGAAGTGATCATGTCATTTTATTTACACCCTGCTTGGCCCTTTTTACAAACGACATGCCACTGACTGCCAAGCGGACTGGGGCCCGACGACATCTTTTGATCAGGGCTGTCGGGGCCTATCAGCGGAGAATGGCAGGTAATGGATACCCAGTGACAAACCAAATCTCCGGGAGGACGGAGAGTGGGCCGCACCTGCCAGGTCTCCATTAGGCTGGCCTCTCAGTGGGGCTGCCTGCTGACTGTGCCCCCAGGGCCCAAATCAGACCAGCGCCAGCCGCATGGCTGCCTAGAGATTGGCTGTTAGCACTGGAAATGAGAGTTATTTCAGCTATGACATTTTTGTTTAGACTGGACGTGTGTGCGTGGGGCGGTGGGGGGAATGAAGAATTTAGTCAGTGTGTGTGTATGTGTGTTTGTGCCCACATGCACAAGCTTGACTGTGTGATTGCCCAAACTATTAAAGCCTATACTTAAAGCTTTTTTCTGTGGCATTTGTCTTAGTTTACAATATTGTCCAAATGGCCTCGGGCCTGTCCACAGGGCATCCACTATTTTCAGAGATTATTTGTTTTTCTTTAAGTTGAGCGGTTTCATTAGTGAGGTAGACAGGAAGGGGGGGGCATGGTAACACTGCGGAAGAAGGGAGAGAGTGGTGGGCGAGTTGGCGTTTGGTGGGTAGGCTCGCCGTGTGTGTGTGTGTGTGTGTGTGTG
>JAVQJL010096790.1:0-17467 GCA_036024295.1 Nannoperca obscura
ATTCTCAGACACAGAACTTCTTTATCCAATGCATTCAGACATCTATAAAACCCATAGTTTCTTACTGTTCATTAAATGCGTTAATCATTTGCAGGGATTGTGAAATACATATTATTGCATATGGCACGTCAATCACACTGATAATAATTCTTAATCCTAACAGTATACATTTATACCAGGAAGTTAGTTGTCACAGATTTCTTTGGGGTTAGTTCGATGCTTTGCTCGTGTTAAAATGGTTAGGACACATCTATTGATCAAAACAATACTTGATTACACCCAAAAGGGGCACTGTAACTCCACGTCCAGCCAGGGCATTAAAACCGAAATGTTATAAATTCAACAAATATTTGACTAGACATTTCCAACTTGGCTTGATCAGTTCAGAAACATGAAGGCGAGGCATTGAACCCACTATTACATAAGGGTTATAAGGATATCATACATTTCTTCATAGTTCCACTTATTGGTGCATTTATTCAGTTCACTTCAGAGTGTGTGTGTGTGTGTGTGGGGGTGGGGGGGTGGGGGGGTGTGAAGGGTCATCCTGAGAAAGAAAAAAGAGAAAATCCAAACTTTATGGTCCTTTTTGGCTGGTGATAAATCCATTTGCCTGGTACCACCAGGTACAGGAAGACTGAGAAAAGCCTCCTGGTAAGTGTTAATGTCAGTTCTGGGAGGAAAGGAGGGGGAAGAGTGGCCTGGACACAGAAAAACAACTCCAGTTTTCACCTCCAGTTTGACCTTAGTGGGCAGAGAATCTGGTCCACTACAAGCACAAACTGCTAGCATATCTTTGTCTAAAAGTGAAGTTAATGAAGCAATATTTACTTAACAATGTCACTTTATGGTTTACATAGGGTGCAAGACAATTTCTAGGCCAACAAATTGTCCGTAACCCTCCCGTAAAACCACACTGTGTTATTTTGACACTATTTTTACATTTGTTCTGCATCCATTATGCCAGTGTATGGCATTCAAGCCCAAGCTGATTCAACTCAATTGATATAATTCAAGTACTTTTCACAGACCTGACAACACTCCACAACTACAGAGGGTATTAGTTTACAGGCTGTGTAATACGGAACTAGACTGGTAGATTAGCTTTGACATAAAAACAGTAGAGTGCCCTTGATCTATACATTTACTTTTTCATTCAAAAGCTGTGAAGAGAAGGACCATGCTACAAAGGCACACAGACACAGGACATGCCTGATATTCCAGACAGTCCATCCATTTATTTCCCAAACTGAAACAGTTTTCCACTGTCCACACACACTTTCTACAATATACCTGCTTACTAACTGGAGAACTAAAGAGAGTGACTGTGTATATCTGCTGACTAAGCTCTCACTTTCAATCTTCCTCACTCCCTACCATTCTGTGATATAACCCGATTTCCCTAAAATATTTATTGGCTGTTTTGTTTTCCTGTTCCTTCCAGGTGAGAAAGGAACAAAGGGAGAAAAGGGAGAAACTGGTGTCGGTGACAGAGGAGAGCAAGGACCAGCCGGGCCCATAGGTACCAATACTTACTCTATTCATTCTTATTAGGTTGGTTTCACCCAATTTGGAGCCCCTAATTGTTTCTCTTCCTCCTATAGGTCCAGCCGGTCTGCCTGGTTATGGTAAAGACGGAAGCCCAGGACAAGCCGGAGCCCAGGGAGAGCCAGGAAACCCCGGCCCCCATGGTCAGTCTGGACCTCCAGGTCCTCCTGGCCAATGTGACCCCACCCAGTGTGCCTACTATGCCAGCCTGGCACAGAGACCCCACACCAAAAATGTCAAGGGGACTTAAGAAAGAAGAGACACAAAGACCTCGAAGTCCAGCTGTATTTATGAACTTGGTCGTGCCAGTCTGAATCAAGAACTTTTCTTTTTCAAGATAACCTCAGTATGGAGGGCTGAAGCAATATGTGCGGATTCTTAGTTTTGTTTGTTTTTGGTATGAAGCTTGGGATGGATGGGGATTGAGCACATGGGCCTGTTCTGATTTTGTATGTGTTAAAGATATAAATATGGGGTAAAGAGGGCAGCTAAACCGTTTTTTCCCCCCTCACTTGCATGCTTCCTGTCAAATATATAGGGAGATCACAAGGATGATGCAGTCCCCTCCTCCTAAACCCCCCCATCGGGAGAGAAGATTTGAGAGTCTGATATTGTATTGTTTCATCAGTAATTATCTCAAAAGTTTAGCTAGGTGTTTTCTTGCAGGAATATGTCTGTTTTTCTTTCCTGTCTCACACAATGTTGCATCAATTACCATTCACATCCCACAATGTCCTACATCTAGTAATAGATGTCAGTTAGTGCTCACTAAATTGATCTCTCGCTAGGTATCTTCTACCAGTCTATTAGTAATTACTCAGTCAAGGGAATTATCCATTGTATTGTCATTGGTGGGAAGGGGGGAGGACAGGCAGTGTGAGGCACAATCTCAAATACCAATGGTGATTTTGTGTAGGAGGAGTGTTAATGAATTAGTGTGGAGAGTGATGAATGACCACATTTGTGCACTTCTTCCAATCTGGAGGCAAGAAGCAGTGTACTTTTTGTATGTAGCCTTGATTTGGATAGTATTGGCACCCCAACACAGGCAGACAAATAAAATAACTTTTTGAAAAATCCCCCCCTAAACAAATTTTTATTTGGCTCAATTTATAAAAGTGTGTCTGATTTATTTACACAGAAACCAGATTTTATTCTGGAAATAAACTGGAGACAATTTGTTTATTTGCCTAAAACATGCAACACAGTACCAACACTGTCAATTATTTGATATGGATTTGTATCATTTAAAGGTGGATATCTCATTTTGAAATGAAAGTAATTTTCTTGAAAATCTGTCCAAACAAGTAATAGCATGACATGTATGCATAATTCATACATGTCATGTGATGATTTGTTCCAAACTCATCTGCAGGATGCCTATTAAACCAGAGTCTAACAGATAGAAGTCAAGACAGGAAGAAATGTCACTGTACTTTTATGTTTAATGAAGTGGTTCTGGTCATTCTCTCTTTGAGGTATGCATAGACTGGAGCAGTAAACAGCTTTGAGGAGGTGGTATAATTGCTGCCTTTGTTTACCTTTCTTGAAAAGCTGCTTTTTTCTCACTGCTTTCTCTAAATGTGTCACTTGCTTTCTGCTCTGTGAGGCTTAATAAGTGCATATGCTGAGGCAGTGCCTGGGCAGGCTCAGCCATGCTCTGAAAAGACGTTGCTCTTATTTGTCCCCTGGCACCTAAAAATTGAGAGTTGCTTCCTTGCATCCTGATGATTACCAGACCACTGTGGTAACCATTTGAAAGTAGTTTTGTCTTGTGTCCCTCACGGACCAATTACACCTCTCCCCAACCTCAGATGTGCTGGTCATCTAGCACCTTCCTTTCAATAAAGGGAAGAAATGCTTAAATACACACAAGAGCAAAGGGGAGAATATAGAGATCTTATACATACAGTATGACTCACCGACTGTGTGTTTCGAAGTTTTTATCAATATTTCCTGGCTGCTCCGGAGGCTGGAGTGATTTAATTTGTCAACATAAAGCAAGGATATGTCATTTCAATCAGTTGAATTATTAAGCAAAAACTGGCAATTCACCCTTGTAAAATTGGTAAATGGTAAATGGCTACAGACTCAGTTGATCTGGTATGACCATTAGCTTATGGTGGCTAAAGGTTGAATTTAACATTTACCATTACCCTGCAATTTTCAGTGGCCTCTGTTCAGCAAAAGTTACATAGTTACAATTTACAAAGTTAAATGGGCTTGCTTTAAACTACAATAATTTGTCCTTATTTTTGAAAGAAAGTTGGCTTACTGGTAGTACATGCCAAAGGCAAGTTGTGGTCTCAAGATGAAAAACATATATGTGAAAATGACGTATTTTCCATTAATTCATGACCATGGTGTGATGTTAGACATTCAGCAGGCTGGACCTAAAGCTTGCATTAATACCTAAAAATGGCTACTCTAAAATTATCTGGTCAGCTAGGGTAACTAGCTGCTTTTCGGTGTAACATACAATACTGTTTCTCTAAGGTTTAACTCAACCACTGAGATTTTGTTTGCCTTCAAAGCTGCTCTGCCTCTCAGAAATGTGTGTACCATTAAATCTGCATTTGCAAATGTTTGTAGCTACAGTGCATTATGGCTCCATTCATCAAAGTGATACAGAACAGCTTTGAATGCAATGAATTTCAAATTTACAGTAGGTTCAGAATCCAATTTTGTACTAAATGTGTGATTAAATGAGCTGCATTGTCAATATTGTCATACAATTTAATATATCTGTTGGCTACATCTTTGTCAATGCTTTATTATTGAACTATGAAACCATATCATTATTGACATTTCTTGGTTTTGTAAATGCTTGTTACAGTCACCAATAGGCTATGTGTTACAGGGTGGGATGGCAAGTTGCTGCACACAACTTAAAATGTTATAATGCATATAAGCCGAATATCTTTTTTTATTAAAATTAGCTGTTTTTGGTCATTAAGTTATACTGCTAAATTATTCATGATTTGAACACATGCATACGTGTATTAACCTGTGTATTAACAGGTTAATAGAAAAATGTATTAACCCCCCCCCATCTTTTTCCTGATGAATTGGTGCTAAGCTATTTTAAATTAGTAGCATATTGTAAGTATTGGTAAGACACATGTACTGTACTGTATAATAAAGACTGGAATGGATTCATTTTATAATACAGGCTTTTCTTTGTTTTGTGGATAGGCAATCCTTGTCTTGTCAGTTCTATCACTATGCGTTTAAAATAAGGTTCCTTTGAGGTATTTTCTTCTTCTGTCATCCATCATGTTTAAAATCTGTAAGCTGACTATGTAAAGCCAGTCTTTTTGCTGAGTCAAATTTTATGAACCTTGTGCATCCTCTCACTTATGCAAACGACTTTAAATCCACTGGCTCTAAGCCATGATAATATCTATTAAATCAAAGGGATGTCCTTGGGATGGCTGCTATGCAAACTTTTTCCAGCAGCTTGGAAAAGGTCATATTTGATCTGTGAATGTATTTGTGCTGTGCAGAAAGAGGTACGATGTTGATTCTCCTTTGTATCCAGGCAACAGTGAAATGCCATCCTGAATCCAGATTATATCCATAACAACCTTGTTTTCAATACAAAACCATTTTACTTTAGAGCAGCTACTGTACTGGAGTACTGCAGCATGTCTTCAGCATGAGCCTGAGTCTGCAGAGGGCCCCTGTGCTGTGGAAGACTTCCTGCCTAGTTCCTGTTCCAAGACTGACCACCATGCCATGTGCCTACCAACCTTAATTTAACTTAATTCTCTTGCTGTAATTGTTCTGTGCAATAGCTGCCTCATTGTCACTTGCATAGCTTTGAATTTTAATAAACAGACCATAGCTGCAGCAGCCCTAAGATAAACTTTTGTACTCCATTGAATGTGAAACAGTACTATGCAATACTTCCAAAACATATCACTTTATTACATTGTTTGAAAAATAACATGAATATGACAAAATCGGGCAATGAGCCTAAATGAAAATACACATTGTTGGAGATGTCAACTCAGGTCAGTGAAATTTGAAGATGTCAATGTGAACATTTCTTGTAGTATTGTTTTGGAAGTAAAGACTTAAAACATAGTTCCACTTTCTGTTCCTAACTGGCTCATGACTGCAGTGGAGAATCAGTGGGTCAAAATGGCACCTGGTTTTACATATAACTAAAAGAGCAGAAGCAATGTTCTCAGGGAGCTTATTTAAGGGGTGAAAAAGTACATGCATAAGAGGAGATCAGAGAGATGTACCTTTATAATACTTTACAACCTGCTCATACGTGTTTTCCTAAAGATAGGGGGTTGGCAGTTGTAACTGCATATACTTGTATGGGACAACTCGTGGGCCTGCATGCCTGTCGTGGCTGGAAGAAATTGCTTTGGCATCAGTAGCAGCTATCTTTGAACATTAGATAAGCTCGCACTAAAATCACATACAAGTTAAAACATCTATACAGTATTCTACAATTGTGCCTTGTCTCTGTTTCCCTTTGCGTCCCTTCGATCCGTGGTTCAGATGAAGACATTTGAAGATCCCCAAAGATTGCCATGCCTGGACTTCTGAGAAGCCCTTAAACATGATCACTGCAGGATGGGATCTGGAGTGTTTTAATGAGCTGTGATGTCTCATGGGTTTTTGTAGCTGGCAGACTTCTTTCCACTGACCATATAGAAAGGTGGGAGTCTGCCTATACAGGTTGATGGATCACACAGCCCAGGTGGCCCAGAAGGTCCCCTTGGACCTGATGCTCCTGGGACACCAGGACTTCCTGTCTCACCACGTTCTCCATTTTTGCCATCTTGGCCAATACCAGCAGTGCCTGGAGCCCCTGAGGTAAAGATACAAAACGTGAAGTAGTCGAACTGAAAAAAATCTGCATATATACATTTAATCCTCCATGTTGGTATTGACTTGTGTACTTATTTGGTCAAAATTGTCAAAATCTTGGCATTGTTATTTGATTGGTCGTTAACAACACAGTCTTTAGCTTCCGTCCACTGCAGCACAAACTTTAAGCTCTGTGAATGGATGTTTCTTGCCCACATGTACCTTGAAACTTCTACCTCAAAGTGTTTATGTACACAGGGTTGTACCTTCAACTTTGTATCATAGATGTTAATCTTTTGTACTGATGATTCAACAATTAAATTTGAGTTTCATGTTCATCCAGGCAGTAGAAGTGCTCCAAGCGTTGATCACGTAAACTTTGAAAATGAATTGAACTTTTACTACTTTAACAGCACGAAGAATTCTCCCAATGTTGAACGTTTTAATTAAAGGAACACATGGCTGGTTATGTATGCTCACACAGTATGGTACACACTATGTAGACTTATTGAAAAACTGGAAAAAAAAATTTTTTGACTGACTGTGTTCCAGTCAGTGGTCCACTATGGAAGTTAAAGGTAGCCTGTGGCTTTTTTGACTGCTAACAGCTGTGGAGCTGTTTTTTTCCTTGCGTGCACAGATGATGCAATACCTAATCCTGCCAATGGTGTCACACTATTTCATTCATCTACTGGTGGCTGTAATATGTCAACAAGCGCAGCAATGTGACAGCAAAGGCAGGGAAGTTTCCTCTCAGCAGCAATGTGGTCTAATTATGACAAGAATATAGCCTTACCTGGTGCACCTGGAGCGCCTGGGCTTCCTTTGATTCCTATGCCATCCTCTCCTTTGTCTCCCTTATCTCCCTTTTCCCCATCATCCCCTGCAGAACAGAAGAGCACATAGAGGACACACAAATTAATGCTGAGATGAAATGGAGAGGCATACTGTTTTCACAGTTATGGGGATGTAATTAGGAAACATAATGACTCCACTCTGATTCAGTCTTGTTTAGTGAATCATTGATTGTATAATCGTATCCATGTGTGAATCCCTTCCATCTGCAGAGCGCTCTACATAACTTCGTTCAGTGTGCTGTGGCAGTGTGAATACAAAGGCATTCTGCCAGGACTGCCAAGGCTTCATTTAATTTCTTGCCACTGCATCCACTTTAAGAGTTCTGGATACTCTCCAGAAAAATAAAGAAGAAGCAAAAAGCTACCATTGCAGCACAGCTTATCTATCACAGTGCTGGTGAAACACATCCAGTATTTGCAATCCACTTACAGCTTTTCTAAAGATTGCTGAAGCCAGCAGCGTTGGTTATCTTAGAACTGGCTTTATTGGAGTTCAGTATTGAGTAGTGGAGAATGGACTTGAAAAGGCTAACTAACCTTTCTTGCCTGGTGCGCCTGGAAGTCCAAAGAAGCCTGGATGGCCTTTGGGCCCTGTCAGCCCCGGGGCACCTGCTGCTCCTGCCGCTCCAGCTGCTCCAGGGGGGCCAGGAGGTCCTGACGGTCCAGGAATACCAGGGGCACCAATGGCTGCTGGCTTCTTCAGAAACTCCTTCTTAAACTCGGCTAATTGTTCTAGATGGACAAAGAACAAATCAGCTTAACACATGAACACATTTCACAAAAAGTACCCATGATTAGTTAGATCAAGGCTTAAATGTAAGTGAAGTTGTGAATGTGATGAGATCAAATTAAAGGGAAAAAACTGCACCTTCAACAACGACTGAGCACATTTCCCGAAGCTTCTCATCACTCACTTTTGGGCCCTGTGAATGAATGAATAAACATTAACACTGCAAAGAGATCATAGATTGGGGTCTGAGGATAGAGGGTGGCATGTGCGTTACAGATTGTAAGAAGCCCATTGAGACAAATATGTGATTTGTGATATTGGGCTATATAAATAAAACTTGACTAGATTTATAGTTTCAGTCAATGTAGAAATCACTGATCAGGCATCTACCCTACATTAGCAGAACACACGATTTGAATTATGGTGGCTTAAAATGAGAGACAAAAATTATTGGATAATTCACAAATGTCTTAGCGAAAATGCTACAGCGTGATAAAGCTGTTCCCCCACAACTCCCTCACCCACATTGTTAGATGAGGTTTTTGCCAACCGAAATCCAAACACAAAACTCCTACTATGATACTGCTTTGCCAGCTACGTACACTAATGATTACATAATTACATTGGACAGAAGGATTGAACTGTCAACCCTACAATTGATGGACAAACTGCCCTACCTCCTGCGCCACAGTCGCAGTGGGACAGCCTAATAATGATTAAGTGTGGTTGCATATGATGAGCAGGGTTAGCAGGTCACCCCAAATCACATTTGACTGGATTCATTTTTACAACAGAGAGAAAAGAGAGTTTTTGTTATAATTTTTGACCCATATTTAGCATATACCAAAAGATAAACAAGCAAGTCACAAATCGACACGCTTAGAAGTTGGAAAATGTTCTAATCTTGAAATCTTTTTTTTTCCACTGTGTATTTAATCAGGTATAATTTTTTCTTTGTTCACCACCTTAGTTTAGCATGTTAGCATGCTGACATTTGCTATGTAGCACACATTACACATGAAGCTGATGGAATGTAATCGGTTTTGCAGATATTCAGTCATAAACCAAACTATTGGACATTAAAAGTTTGACCTTGTCATGGCATGAAATGAAAAGTCAGAGGATCACCAACGTTATTAGGATACATAATTTGGGAACCATGAGTGTGTGTGCAAAATTTCATGGCAATTGATCCAGCAGTTATTGATATTCCAGACTGGACCAAAGTGGTGGACTGACAACATTTCCTTCCCTAGCATTGCTAAAAAGTGATGGTAACAGTAATGTTTTATTTATTAATTATATGGATAGTACTGTTCTCTCTCTTCAGTAGTGTTCTCAAGTTAGTTTATCTTTTGTCTGTACTGTTGGACTAGCTCTTGATGGCCACTATAGCTGGAAACTGTGCTGCTGCGTACGGTGTGTACATACTGTCTATTGGCAATGGTAACACTTACAGGTAGACCTCTGGGGCCCGGTGTTCCAGGAAGGCCTGGTTCTCCCTCCAGCCCTCGAGCTCCCATTGGACCACCCAAACCTTCGTGACCCGGCTGGCCTGGTCTGCCACTATCTCCTGTAGCTCCTCTTTGGCCCTTCTCTCCACGCTTTAGGTGAGAAAAAAAGAAATTATTACCATCACATTCTGATATTAGAGGGACTACAATGTCCATTCATTTTTTTACTGGTATGTCTTTGTTGTTTTTTCTGTGTGTGTGTTTTATCAATATAGACAGGGCACAATGTCAACTACTTTACATAATTTTGTTCATATACAATGCATGCCACTAGTACAGTAATAGCAGTACTAGCGGCGTTTCAGCACCGTGGTGCCTTTGTCTATTAAGGCAACAGTTTAGAACAGAAGTGTGAGAGTTGCTGTTCAGACAGTTTTTTAATACCTCTCCTTTGATTCCAGTAACACCAGGAGGGCCCTGAAAACACATAAAGATTAGCTGCCTTCTTTTAAATCCACTCACAGAAAGGTTGTAGCATTTTAGACTAAACAAAACGTGGCTCCACATACTTGGTCTCCCTTGACCCCGATATCTCCTGCTAGACCTGCATCTCCCTGTTCGTAAAAGGAACATGGTGAGTCTGTAACTGTTGGACGAGTGTCATGGCCGTGAAAGGTCATTCACAGATACATTTAAAGTTAATACAGACATTAAAATAGTTCTTACCTGACTTCCTTTTGGTCCAATTGGTCCCATAGGCCCCTAGACAACACATGGATAGAAACATGACATATTTCACTACACCTGAAGATTATCATCATTGTGGATGTTTAAAAGTAACATTGGTAAAATGAGATTTGTCTAACCTGATCACCTTTGTGTCCAGTATGACCCTTCATTCCTTTGGCACCAGTGTTGCCTTTTTCTCCTTTCTCACCCTGCAAATACAACATTTTATATTCTATACAGTTACATTTTTTTTATTTTGTTATATTTCACTATTGGTAATGATGTTGGTTATCTTGTTATTATACATTTTCTTCATCATTATAACGAACTGCATTGTAAAGCACTTTGTGCTCTGTAAAAAAGGTTTCTCTTGATTTAATTATCAAAGTATCAGTATAATGCAGTGGTGGAAGAAGTATTCAGATCATTTACATGAGGAAAATTGCAAATACTACACTGTGAAAATAGTCCTGCATTGTTAAGTAAAACTGTAAGTATTATCAACAAAATGTACTTAAAGTATCAAAAGTACCCATTGTGCAGGGATTAATATTACTGGTGCATTATGTTGCATTTTCTTGCTGTAGATGTTTAAGGTTGTGCTAATTTTAACTACTTTATATACTGTTGGGTAGTTTAATCTACAGCAATGCATCATATTCTATAAACTTATAATATGTTTGTAGCGTTGCTGTCCTGTGAGTACCACGCGTCTCTAAAAAGCCAACAAAAGACAAACTGAAGTTTTTAGCTTTGTGTATTTTCCAGCTAATCTAAGATCCTTTAATTTATTCGAAACAATCACATTCAAAATCACCAAATTTGGAGATACGTGGTTTTCACTGGACAGGAAGGGTATGGAAAATTGTAATCTTAAGAAGTAACTTGTAACTAAAGCTGTCAGATAAATGTAGTAGGGAGTAAAAACTACTATATCTGCCTCAGCAAATATAATGTTGAAGAAATACTCAAGTAACAACTATATTAATGTCTTACCTCGATGCCTGGAGGACCTGCAGGCCCCACCGGCCCTTGTTTTCCTGTTTCACCCTGCAAATTGATTATAGATACAATTTACAATAAACTTGTAGAAAAAGTGCAACTAACATCCATTAAACTTAAAAACATTCAAATCAACAGAAAGGCAGGACACATTAAAATGACCTATATAACATTACATAATTGAAAAGTAAATGTCAACTCACAGTTGTTCCTTTATCTCCTGATTTACCATCTTCTCCAGCTTTTCCAGGCTCACCCTATGTAAAAACAGTTGAGTATGGATGGGTTTGAAAATATGAGTGAAAATAACAGATACACAGATGAATATAATTAGAGTGTAATTAGTGGTTTGATGGGAAAATCTCACAGTCTTTCCGGGAAGTCCAACTGGCCCGATGGGTCCCTCAGCACCAGTATCACCCTAATTCCAAACAGGAATTGTGTTAGTCTTTTTCATATGAAGTGTTTAATTCTAAAGGCTCAGATCTATGTGATGAGGGAGTTCTGTTAAAATCTAATAGTGTAGCGATACAATTTTGGATATACTATGTTTTATTAAGTAGGAGATGATTCCAATTACCTTTGCACCAGTGGGTCCAACTACTCCCTGCTTCCCTGGCAGCCCCTAGCAGCATTGACACATCATATGAAAAGAAACATAAATTAATGTGTTATTGCTGCTACACCTTTCAATCCTGTTTATGTGGGATGTCAGAATATATAGTGTATTAACAGTCAGTGATGTAGTAAAAATGCACAGTATTGTAATCCACACACCAACTCAACCAAGCTGTTAACATGGCAACCATCGTTTCATCTCTACTATCATCCATTCTGTGTGAAGGGAACATGGCACTAGAAAAAGCGAGCTTTTGAGCTAAATGCTAACAGCATGCTAAAGTGCTGATGGTTACCATGTTTTCCATCATAGTTGAATGCTGAGACATTTCCCTAAAAGTCAACCTGATGGTGATGCTAGAGCTAATATAAGGAGATAACTAAAGTTTTTAGGATTCATCGTTGGGGTTTAAAATTCAGTGGCAATTATTTTGATAATTGAGATAAATCAGTTTGGATCAAAGACAGACACTAGGATGTCTAAAAATGTAGAACACAAAGCTCTGCTAACCAATGTGTAATGGTTAATGTCCATTACTTTTTAATATATAATGGCAACAAAAACACATGTGTGTCAACATATGTATTCATACTCTGACATACCCTGACATATACAGTACAACACCTCATTTTATATATTAGTAGTAGCTCTATAACAAAGCAATTCGGTGGCTTGCAAGTGAATTATTATGAAAGCATTTCCAGGTTGCAGTTTATATAAGCCTTGACAAATCATCTGAAAAATCTCCCTCCAGGAAATAGAAGAAAAAAAGTAAGATAAGGGTACAAAACATATTGTCCTGTGCTGTTTGTACAGTAAGTTTGACCATTCACAGGGAAAAGGTAGATGGCAATAGATTTCCCTTCTTCAGAGATGAGCTAGTTTTCCTTGCTTTGACTTACTTAGCAATATAAACTATTTGAAGTCATAATTACCAATATGAGATATATGACACGGGAACAAAATGAATATAAACAAAGTTGGACTTACTGGAATACCAACAATCCCCCTGACACCAACAGCTCCAGGAGTACCTGTCTCTCCCTGTTAAGCAGAAGTTTATACATACAAGTATAATAATGAATAGAGTCAGATCTGAATATATTAGTCCATTTGCATGGTTAAATTCATAAGCAATAGCTTAAATTCAGTACACACACATTTTGCTGATCAACCTTTCTTGGTCTGGTATGACCACTAGCTTATGGTGGATAATGTTAGCAACTGAAGCATCTGATGTTCACACATTCAGCTGCATGTACCATCATTTGTTTATACATTGTATCAGACCCTAAAAAGTGAAGACATCTCAGGGGAAACTCAAGATCAGGATATTTTTGGTAAAAATAAATAAAGACATTGAATACCTTAGCTCCATCAACTCCAGGAAGTCCATCCAAGCCGTCTTTACCAGGCTCTCCCTGTAATGTCACACCACACAGTTATAACCCAGTCACACTCTAAACAATGAGAATGAATGATCCACAGAAAAGTTAATTTAATTCCATCAGCGTACTTACAACGTCCCCTTTTTCCCCTCCAGGACCCTGCTCTCCTTGAGCTCCAACAGCTCCCTAATGAAACGTTTTTAACCAAAACAGGCTTTCAGATAATATTTTGCAATATAATCATGAATCTAAGTTGAAGTATAGAACTCACATCGTCACCCTTAGGCCCCTCAAAACCCTGACGTCCACGGATTCCCTCCACACCCTGAGAAAATAGGTTAAATCAGAGGCACATCTGGAGAGTTAGCTTTCAATTACACCCTGCACTATTGCTCTGAGAGTAAATTCCAGAGAGCAGAGGACATAGAACTGATCAAACTAAGACTGCTCACAGGAGCTCCAGGTGGGCCGGTAGGTCCTGGGACGCCATTGAAACCAGGAGGACCCTACGAACAGAGAAGAGTCAGTTGTTGTCTGCAAATATAATGCTACACATGTTCATATCATCATCACATGCCAGTCAATTTAATTTGTTTTTCTTATAAGCAGCTCTTAGTAAATGAAACCAAAAAGGTTCTAGAAATGTAATGAAACTTGTTTTAACTGACTTTGTCTCCCTTTTCTCCCGGGGTTCCAGGGAATCCAATGGGCCCTCTTTGCCCCTAAAATGACAAAAGAGCATTTCCAAAAATTTATATAATTACTTCTCATAGAGACACATACAGGCCTGTAATAACACACTGTGACTATGTAATAAACTTCCTTACATCATCTCCCATGCGACCTGGTGGGCCCTGAGGACCATCTGTTCCATCTTCTCCCTGTGGAAAATAAAACAAACTAGAACAAGTTAATTCAATTTGGGAGAACGGAGATAATCATATTAAAATAGTTATAGGCTGCAATCAAATCATTTATGTGCAAGATGTTCTTGGCATCAATCTCTTTCCATGCATATGATCCATTAATGGAAATGAGAATTCCAACAGTTGGTGCAGAAGAACCTTGTTATGTCAACGTAAGGGGGAGGTATTAAGAAGAAACCTCATTAGTTGACATGATATTTTTCTGCTTTTACTCTCTCACATACCTTTGCTCCTGGTTCTCCATCTTTTCCAGGCTCACCAGGCATACCTTTGTGTCCCTGAGGGAAACAATAAATTGCATTAACAAATTTGTATTATACTTGATCAATACATTTATTAAATTATTACATCATGACTACTATTGTCAGCTTAAGGTTCCTGTATATTAATTTCAAATGTAAAGGTCTAAATATGTTCCAGTTTCTTCTCAGACAGAAGTGGATGTAAACATTATTAAAACAAAGCAGATATGAGTGGATTTCCTGCCTTCGAAAAGTTTCCATTCTCATAATCTATACTAGACTAATGCAGCCACAGTGGCATCCTCACAGAAGAGCTACTTCTGTGAGGATGCCACTGTGGCTGTGTACTTTTGTACTAAATGTCAGCATGCTAACAAGCTCACAATGACAATGTTAACATGATGATGTTTAACGAGCGCTGTTTGCAATGTTCACCGTCTTAGTTTAATGTTTATATTTGCTAATTAGCACTCATTTGGCCGTAAACTATTGGACAAAGTGAGATGTTGACCTGATGATGCGAATGCAAATAATTCATCCTGTGAGCACCGTGACTGTCTGCACAAGATTTCATGACAAACCTGACTGACGTGACCTGAATATTTCAGTCTGGAGTGAAGGCTTGGACCATCCGACCAACATTCCTAATCCCTAATCACAAATATGTGGATATATATTGTTAAACCTTTAATTTGGTTGAAATAATGTTGTACATCATGCAATAAAATACAGTGCTAAGGGGTTATTCAAAAATTACTTCGTTGCATTGGATAATTAACAGCAACCAATTTAATTTAGGAAGCAACAAAATGTACCTTTTTGTTATCTATTGATGTTGTCTAGCTATGCTCCACTGTTAGAACTCAATGCTGTAAGTCCTCTGGGCCTTGTGAAGGATACAGGGGGAACAGTTGCCAACATGACCTCACTCACAACTGTATAAAACTAAATCTAAAGTGTTAGTAAGTCCCAAAAATATTGATTTTTATTGACATTTCTCACCTTCATCCCTGGTAGCCCAGCCATTCCCTGTCGCCCAGCAGGACAGGCAGCAGGACACTACACAGACACACATACACACACACACACACACACACACAGACAGACAGATGGGACAGACAAAATACACAATCAGACACTCAACAAGCATGGCTGCCGCACAGCCTCTTAACTTCAGTGACTCCATTTAATCAGACATTCACTGTCACCAATCCAATTGCCATGCATCCAGGAAACATTTGGCAGTGTGTAAGACAGTCACTCACAGCTTCCCCACTTCCCTCACTGCTGGCACCAGGCGGCCCCTAAAACACAACAGAGTGACATCTAAAACAAGCTGTGAGGTGTTTAGATGTCCACATAAATCCACCGCAGCAGAAATGCCCAGAGACATAATGTCAAAATAGACTGCAGCATGCAACATCATCGTGCACTTATGATTTCACATGGAAATCTGAGCTCAAGAAGAAATGTACAAGTGTCCAGATAGGGATACTGAGTTAGTACGAGGTCCACTGGGGTTACACATGTTCAGCAGATGGTCAAACAGTGTGTGGCTGATATTGAGCTTTACTTAAAAAGCATGCAGATACTGACCATTCAATTTTGTCAACTTTAGCATAAGTTACACAATAGTGTAGTATTTTAGATTTGACCAGGTCTACATGGTCTAGGTCGATGAGAATCCTCTGATGAGACTCCACAAGAGGATGTATGGAGTCATTTAGTCTAAAGTCTTCAAATTCTTTGCATGAAAAGTGTCTAATTCAAACACGACATCAGGTTGTATTGACAATCAGCAGCTGTAATCCTGAATATCAATATCTGCATATAGGATTTAAAAAATGGAAGATTTATAATCCCTAAATAAAAACAAATCAAACAAAGAAATAAAATACAATACAATACAAATTGCAATATGTGTATCGTATGAAATCTATGAAAAACTAACACCAGCAAAACATGGGTTAGATATGGCTCTTACCACAGGCCCTGGTGGACCAGGAGGCCCAACAGGCCCTGCGATGCCAGGTGCCCCTCTGAGTCCAGGTGGACCCTGCAAGTACAGGAAATATTATCATAATATTTGATGTTAAACACATGTGAGAAAGCATTTGATATACATCCAAGCACAGAATCTTCAAAATATCAAACTAATCATTTTCAGAAACAAGGTTCTAAAAGTTGATGCATGCAGCCATCTTTAATCGCCAATTGTATCATATTTTCTACATAAGTTAATGAGACCTCTACATGTCATCAACATCAACAATACCTTCCTGAAAAACCTGATAAAATACAATCTGATACGTCTTCTGTCGGCTGGTGGATAATAAATGTCTACCGTCATGCAGTGAGTCGAAAGATTTTGGTAGCAAAATCTTTGCTAATTTTGAAAAGGTTACAGCAATATAACACTTATTAATTATTTATATTTCAAAATGAATATTTACTGTATTGAAGCAACTTATAATATTATATACTTAATATTTTGTACCTTTGTTTTACAGTAAAATCATAGTGAAAATGTGTGTATCAAATATGATACTGCAGATATATAAGGTAATTTATCTGTAAATCCCTCACTTGTCATTGTATTGCATTTCATGATGCAATCTGCATTATGCCTACCACAATACCAAATACAATGTTTTGATTATTTAATTAAACTAATGCTTACTGAAGAAGCTGAAGAAGACTAGATGAAAGTTTCGACCACACTAGCGCTAGCGCAGTAAAGGGCCCAGCACTATGTACCACAAGGCAATATAAAAAGGTTTTTGAAAAAAGAAACAAACCAATTTAACTATTCCAAAGGTTGCAAATGCAATGAACAATATTTGTTTTTGTTTCTAATAGAAACATTGTTGTGATCAATAAATTGCCATAAATGCCTGACGTATCAAATATGATCCCAAACATATGTAAATTATTACATAAAGTATATTTCTTTGTTAAAAGGTGCATCACTAGTATAAAAGTGCCATATATCCCTGTCCCATATATATACAGTGGGTACGGAAAGTATTCAGACCCCTTTACATTTTTCACTCTTTGTTTTATTGCAGCCATTTGCTAAAATCTGAAAAGTTCATTTTATTTCTCATTAATGTACACTCAGCACCCCATCTTGACAGAAAAA
>JAVQJL010096795.1:0-67656 GCA_036024295.1 Nannoperca obscura
TCCTAGTAGTTATGAGTAAAATAATAATCTTTTTAATTTAATCTCTTCGTTTTCTATTTGGACTTTGCATTTTCTATTTGGACTTTTAATTTGAAATATGACCAAAGATATCCTCCATAGTATCATGGTACATTATTACTTTTTCCAAAGTGATTTATAATTTGCTTCTCATTCACACCCAGTACATGATTTAGTAAACCTTTTATGGCTCAGGCTACATGTCCAGTGGATCAAAATAAAATCTGAGGCCAGTCTATTTTCTCAGGAGACAGGGTCAAAAGACACAGAAAGTTACTATGACATGTTCTGAAACCCGAACATATCATCACACAGAGAAGGTAATAGAAATGTGCAGTGGGGACGAGTAATGAATCAGTAATCTCTTGGAGACAGAAGATAATTAGTGAGCGCTGGTGATGGTGAGTATTGGTGAAAGGGAGGGAGTGGGATGAGAAGGAGGAAATAATTATCTCATTAGTGTATTTCCATTTTGTCAGACGCAGGCTGCTTCTCCCACCATTTTGATTGAGTTTCATCTCAGTAGGCCCTGGGAAAGAGTAGATCAGCCATATACTTTGTGTCAGCTGTTAACAGCCATTACTTCAGTTATGGAATTCAATTGGCAATAACAAATGGGAGAAATCAAAATGACTTTGTTGAGATGAAAGCTCTTATATTTGCATTTGTAACAATAGCAGATGTTTTACGTGTGTATGTGTGCGTACGTGCATTTGTTATTTTTGAGGGCCCAAGTGACTTTGATGATTTGGGAATTTTTGGATAGGAGCTCCCTAAGCTTTTCCCCAAGATATAAAAAAGAACATCTTAACTCAAAGTCCACTTACTAGCTTTTCTGGGATTTTAAGGCATTCTCACAGATTTCATTGGGCGGATAGAGTTTGCTTAGAACTTGCCCAAACTAATTTAGGCAAACAATAAGCAATCTCCAGTCTCCATTTTCCCTTGAAGAAGACCATGGGATACAGATGAAAGTCCTGACAGTGCTCCACTAGAGAAGCAAGGATCACTCCTAGAGCAGATACCGGACTGTAATGCCACTCGGGTGTCAATGTTGTTGTTGTAGGACGGTCATGGAGGTGTAGGGAGGTGTGGTGTAGACCAATCAGCACAAGGGAGGCAGGCGTGTTATGAACAAAACTGTAGACGTTTATTGTCAGTCTAGTAGACAAAATGGCTTCCAAAAACAGAATAAAGAAACAAAATGAATAAACAAAACAAAATAGTCATAAAGACTTCAGCTTTCCAGCTATACTCTACTCTAAGTACCCTATAAACAAACAATTCAAAGTTAAGCGAGTCAAATTCAACTCAATTCCAACCTACTCTATTGCACTCTTCCAACCTACTCAGCCACCCTGACCTGCACCTGCTCCTTTTTATCTCCCCAGACAGGCCCTTCCCCTTGTTAAGGCTAGCCAATCATAATCCTTCATTATATTTCAAAAAGGTTTCCATCCACAATCTACTAAATGAGATATGTTTGATTAATATCAATAGCATTAATAATCTTGAACATCGTGTCATTATTTCCATATCCCAGGTGTCCAACATATTCATACATTCAGTGTACCTGTTTATACACACACCAAAAGGTCATCTTTACAGTGAGGGCGGAGATGCTTGCTCACAGTAGTATTAAAACAGTTTTAGCTTCATTTTCAGAAATGCTTACTGCATTAAAAAAAGCCCACAAACAAAGCTATTCTGTACTCGGGAATCCAGGTGAGCAACAGGAAATGAACAACTGTCAATATGGCAGCTTTGTCAGAACACAGTCTGTAATGTTGATCATATCAGCCTGCACTAGATTCCAGCAGTGGACGGGAGACATGTTTAGTGACCTCTGGATTGGATCCCTGCTGTTGTCCCAGATGATATGATATGGTTTTGCTGGGTTTATGAGACCATGACCAGCACATAGTGGGGCAATTTCCAGCCAAGTGTGAAGAACACTTTTAAGTTTGAAGAGGTCGAAGTCTGCCTGGAAAAAGGTGGATTTCCCTCTTTGGGTTGGAAATTAGTTCAGTCAGACAGCTCACGTTGAAATGTTAATTATAGCAGCAGCACATATTTAGAGTTTGACGTCTAGGCTCCGACCTCATTACCCCCTGCATATATATTTACATGAGATATTGGGGAGTGATGAGCAAATATCTTAACCCCCTAAAACTGCCCAGATTTGGAGCCTGACTCTACTGATATGAGGATATTGTGAGGGCCATGTAGCCATTCCCCACCAGCACCTTGGCCACTGGGGGAATATACTTTCTAGTGAAACTGCTATGTGTGTGCCTAGGCACCAGCCCCATTCCCAATGAGCACCACAGTCCATGAAGGGAATATGCAGGTGTTTCTGCCTCTTGCGCTGTAGAGTCTGGATCTGTGGTTGCTCCTGCTGCCCCCGTGTTCCTGCTCAACCGCCAATGTTGATATTACTGTTATACTGCACTACTGTATGTTCACCTTCCTCCTGCTCTCTCTTCTGCCCCCCCCCCCCCCCTTTCAACCGACACGGTCAAGGTAGATGACCGCCCACTTAGAGCCTGAATACTCTAATCCAGCAAACCACCTGAAATGCAACAATAGAATTAGGCAGTAATGCAGTTACAAGTATTTATTAATGCATTAAGGGGTGCAGGAGATGTCCTTTTTGTGGAGCCTAACATAGCACTAGTAGGCAGAGGAGTGGATACTTTTTAAGAAGAGGTTTAATTACAGCTACTTTAAAGGATTGTGGCGCCTTTTAATAAAGACACATTGATCATATCTAGTAAAGAAGTGCTAACTAATGGTAAAACTTCTTTAAGCAGCCTAGTTGGGATAGGGTCTAGCAGACATGTTGATGCCTTTGATGAAGAAATCACAGAAGTTAGTTGATTAAGGTTGATGGGAGAAAAGCAGTCTGTACATCAGGTTTTACAGTTGTTTCTAATATTCCTGTGTTTGAAGATAAGTCAGTACCAGCTGAGGGCAGGAGATGCTGAATTTTGTCTCTAATAGTTAGAATTTTATCATAAAAGAAGCTCATGGAGTCGTTACTACTGAGATCTATAGGAATACATGGCTCAACAGAGCTGTGACTGTCTGTCAGCCTGGCTACAGTGCTGAACAGAAACCTGGGATTGTTCTTATTTTCCTCTATTAATGAGGGGTAGTGGCTGCTCTGCCACTACAGAGGGCCTTCCTATAGATTTTAAGACTATCTTGCCAGGCTAAACGTGATTCTTCCAGTTTGGTGGAACGCCTTTTCACGATGTATGTTTTAATATGCGAGTTGTACCATGGAGCTATCCTCCTCTGTTTTATCATTTTCGTTTTTTAGAGGTGCAATAGAGTCGAGTGTCATTCTCAGTGAGCCTGCAGCACTATCAACAACATGATCAATTTGGGAGGGACAACAGTTAGCGTAAGAGTCATTTATTATATTGAAACATGGTATTGAATTAAATGCAGATGGAATCATTTCCTTAAATTTAGCTACAGCAGTGTCAGACAGACATGTAGCATTCTGAGGGGCAAAATCTAGACATCTAATGTAGTATTGTTTGCCTAGTGGCGTGTAGTCCAGTAATAGGAATTTAAAAGTAATTAAATAATGGTCCGATAGGAGAGGATTCTGTGGAAAGGCTATTAGATTAAATACGGTACTTGAATTAATGTACTTAGTTACTTCCCACCACTGTTAATATATAACATTTCCTAGGCTACAATAAGATACATACATTTCTACAATATGTTTTCAGAGAGCTTCTACAAAAAGTGTCAGAGGGCCTGAGGCTGTAGCATTCTGAGGGGCAAAATCTAGACATCTAGTGTAGGAATGTTTGCCTAGTGGCGTGTAGTCTTGTAAAATGAATTTAAAAGTAATTAAATAATGGTCCGATAGGAGAGGATTCTGTGGAAAGGCTATTAGATTTTCAATGTCTATGCCATAGACTAGAACAAGGTCAAGGGTGTGGTTAAAACAGTGAGTGGGTTTATGTACACTCTGACAGAAGCCAATCGAATCTAATAACGAGATAAATGAAGCACTAAGGCATAATTTTCTACATCCACATGAATATTAAAATCACCTACAATAATCACTTTATCTGTTTTTAGGACTAAACCTGATAAGAACTCTGAGAATTCAGATAAAAATCCGGAATATGGTCCAGGAGCTCGGTACACTATAACAAACAGAATTGGTTGTAGTGTTTTCCAGGTTGGGTGTGAAAGACCAAAAACAAAGCTTTCAAACGAGTTATAATTTAGTTTAGGTTTAGGTTTGATTAGTAGGCTTGAGTCAAAGATGGCTGCAACTCCACCTCCTCGGCCTGTGCCTCGAGGGATGTGAGTATTAATGTGACTGGGGGGAGTGGATTCATTTAACATATCCATCATGACACAGCCAGGTTTCAGTAAGGTAGAATAAATCAATATTATAATCTGATATAAGATCATTTACTAGAACAGTTTTAGATGACAGAGATCTGATGTTAAGTCCACATTTATTTATTTATTTTTGTCCTATTTTGTTAATTTGCTGCAGTGATGATTTAAATTTTTATTGGGTTTTTATGTTTAACTCCTCTTCTGTTTACTTTTGATTTAAATACTTTAGGTGGTGGGGGGCAAGACACCCTCTCTGTGGAGTTTAGGGTGGGTAACTGCTCTAATGGAAGCGCAGAGAAGTGTGTAGGACTGCAGCTCTGCTTCCTGGTCTGGACCATGGACTGTATTAAGTCTGTGGTCTGAACTCTGAGTTGTCATGGCTTAGGGCCCTCTATAAACTCGGACAGATTTCTAGATATGAGAGCAGCCCCTAAGTGCATTTTAAGTATCTTAAGACATTTTACTTTCTCTTTCTGAAGTTTAATTTTCAGTGGCATTCCACATTCACAATCTGCTTTGTAAGTGTGCTGTCAATGGACGCTATTGTCCCACAAAGCATTGCACAAAGGAAGTAGAGCTAACCCCCCTCAAATCATCAGTGGTAGAGAAACAACTCCAGGAGCCCCTCAGAAAGCACACTCGGTGTAAGCCTTGTAACAATTGCCGCTGGTACAAAACAGTGAGCTTCATTGATTCCTTACTGACTGTTATAGAAACAGTAGACCATGAAAATGAATATCTAGCAAATACTGTATACAGTTACTCTGAGCAGTCAGCCATATTGATCTCTGCTGTGACTATTTAGTTGGTCACTCCACTCATTAACCTGTATGCTGTATGTTATGTAACCCAGCTGCACAAAAAGAGTTAAAATTAATCAAGTTATATCTAATTGTCTTAAGTTTAGAGAGAATGCTTTTGTTATTAGATATTATAGTTGTGATAACTTCACATATTCCAACCACATAACTCGTTAACTGTGGTATGAGAAGTGCTTCTTCAGGTCAAATTAGTAAGTAGTTTACTACTAAACTTTACTTACTTAACCAAAACTACCAATATAACAATGTTAAAATACTCCTTTATGTAAATCAATTAAATAAATATCCTGCACTCAAAATTAGTTAGTTTAACTTAGTTAAAGTACAGAAGTATTATGTGCATCATGTGATAAAATTACTGGATTAGATTATTAATACTGAAGCATGCATGCTACAGTTTGAGCTGCTTGAGGTGGAACTAGTTAAACATACAGTTGGAGACTTCACAAACATTATATGTTTTGTATGTAAAGGTTTATTGTGCAAAGTAACCTGTAAGTCTAACTCTAGTCAGATAAATATAGTGGAGTAAAAATCACTCTCAGAAATGTAGTGCAGTATGAGAAAATGACAGTCTTAAATACGGTACTTGAATTAATGTACTTAGTTACTTCCCACCACTGTTAATATATAACATTTCCTAGGCTACAATAAGATACATAAATTTCTACAATATGTTTTCAGAGAGCTTCTACAAAAAGTGTCAGAGGGCCTGAGGCTGTAGCATTCTGAGGGGCAAAATCCATCAACCTCCCATTTGTTGAATTGATTTTTGTGCTTGTGTGGATGAAAGATTATGTGTGCTACCAGCATGTTAAGATATACAAGCTAATGAGCTGACTGATAATTGGTAACACCTGATCAATATCGACTGCTGCTCATTTAACAAGTGTGTTTTCTCTGGTGTATAAAGCAAGGAAATGCTTTAATTGTACATGCACTGCTCTGAATTGGACATAATGCCTTACACTAAGTGGTTCTTTACAAGATTCTTACAACATGACAATAAAATTGCAGAGTGAGATATGAAGTCATAAGTAACCAGAATGACCTGCCTCCAATACTAATAAATTATGGAATTCAATACTGGCCTACAGCGAGTCATCCTAACTGAGTATGTTCACTGAAAAGAGTGTCAGAGCTGGGAATCTGATCATTGCTTTTAGCACAGTCATACATATTTAATCATATCAAACTGTTTGTCCTGTCAGGTCACATGATATTCTGCTATATGTTGTTGTAACATCATCTGCATGTTATTGATCAATACTGATATATATCCCATACATTATGTATGGATACCACAGAGACTATCCTCCACAAAATATGTCTGTATAGGTCATCTGTGAAGCAGCTTTTTACAACTCTGTATGTATGGTGACCTCTGGTGGCAGTATTAATTATGACGGGAGTAAGGGTGGAAGTCCGTGGAGGGAGGTGGTCGGGTTGAATGGATGGGTCAAACACATACAGGACTTTCACCCAGGAGACTGCTTCTCATGTTATTTAATTTACTAAACTTAATGTACTTATTTTAACCCAAACTTTTTTTGCTAAACCTTACCAAATGATGTCTACTTTTCAATGTTACCATGATGACAGAGGTTCGGTACACTTTTGTGTATGTCATTTTGGGAGTCAAGGCAAATGCCCTAAACAACATGTTTTTGGAGTCATATCTCTTGTTATTATTATTATATTGTGCCAATTTAGGAAACACTTGTGTGGGTCATATTAAAGATTAGGAACAAACGACCTCTGTGGTAGAATGGGTTGAAAGACTTGTTGCTATCATGTCATATTGTATGTTGTCATTTTGCTTTTTAGTGTTCTGTATTATGCATTACATCATATCATCCTGAAGGGACTTAATATAACATACATTGTGATACATGTATTTCTGCATGCACACATGGCAGCACATGTACAAGCACCAGCATGCAACAACATGCCACTGTTTCACGCTATAAAATCAATTTTGCATGAAGAAACATCCTGCCACTCAACAAACTAGGATAAAACACTATTTATACTACACCCATACTATAATAATTAGAAATATAATAATAACACCAAGAAGCACAGCAATGGCCTGTAAATCTTAGGAAGAAAACTCCTTGTTAGGAAACACAGATATGATGTGGATACATCTACAGTATGCACATGGGAAGGTGACTGCATAAGAAGAAAGCAGGAAAAGCCAAATGTGATGCTTCTTTGTCAATAGTGGCTGTATGTCCCGACTATAAAGAACCTGTGCTGTTTTGTTGTGTTCTTTATAAATACTGTGCTTGTACGTGTGCTTTGGAAGGACTCAAAAAGGGTTAGTGGTTGTGACGGGGGTACCACAGACCAATGAGCAAATCATCAACAATTCAATTTAATTCCATTTTATAGTACCATATCATAAAGTTATCTCTGGGCACTTTCATATAGAGCAGATCTAGACCGTACTCTTTTAACCAGGAGTCGCATGACAGCAATGATTCATATTTTGAGAAGCACACGCTCTGCTGTGTGGACCTGCAAGAAATATGCAACGTTACAGTTCTCTACAACAATCTAAATTAATTAGAAGACACACAAATGACCCGGGTCTACTCAACACCTTTGACCTATGTTGGACCCAGATAAAATGAGACTGTTGTCATTCTGGTTGTCATTAGTAGCAGAGACTCCAGTCTGCAGTGTAGTTCATACACATCATTGATAAACGAGAAAATGACACTGAACTGCATCCAATAATACCATATGCCAGATTTCACTTTTACCTCTCCCTCTGTTCATATACTCACTCCCTTGCTATCCAACACATGCAGGCACACCATTAATCACTTTCTTTCTCACCATTTTCTGTCTTAATCTTCTCAGCTTATTTAGCTGCACTTCATGCAGTTAAGATCTATTGCAGCTTGGCCTATTTCCAGAGTAGGAAATACTAAATGGAAGAATTGCTTTAAAGAAATATTGTGCCCCCGACTTTCATTTGTGTCAGGCATAGTAAAAAGAATGTTTGGGCAATACCACAAACTGTGAGGTCATTACATTCAACTCACAGTGGTGGATTCAAGGAAGATACTTATACACATACACAATAATTCTAATGTAAGCCTACAACTGTTACATCAAAACATTTTCATAAATTGGTATTTGCTAATGTGTAATCATGAATGTATGTATAGATTTATCTATTTGTCTTGGGAGCCTGTACTGTGTAAAGCACCTAATTCTTATGTGCCCTACACTTAATCCAAAGGTTGCCTCCAGCACATCTAACAGTAGTATGTTGACAAATGATCTGACAGTGCATGCT
Source organism: Nannoperca obscura (assembly GCA_036024295.1). Taxonomy (NCBI): domain Eukaryota; kingdom Metazoa; phylum Chordata; class Actinopteri; order Centrarchiformes; family Percichthyidae; genus Nannoperca; species Nannoperca obscura. The sequence continues at coordinate 8,530 of JAVQJL010096795.1, forward strand.
CGGAAATACAGGGGGGAACCTTTCATCTTATGACAATTGCTGTATTTTTTGGTTAAAAATACTCTACTTCTAAGATGAAGTCCTCCTCTCTCACCTTGGCGGGTACTGCTGCTCCACCCCTTTCCTCCTTCTTTCCTCCTTTGTGCATTTCAATTAATCTGGCGGTAATAAAGCCCCTGGAGAGCTCTGCACTGAGATCAATACCAGCAAGAAGAGAGTGCCCGTAAGCTCCACCGTGCCTTCCTGTTTATTTACATCCCCAATCAAAATGCAGGAACTTCCACAGATGGGTTGCATAATAAACACATGCACACAACAGAAACCTCTGTACAGTTACACACACGCACATTTCATTCAAGCTGCCTCTTAACTCTCTCTGCTGCTCTTGTTCTCTCGAGTCTTAGGCGTGGGAGGCACAGATATCTCCTGTTCACTGAGTTAGTGTAATAATAAGGCTCATTGATTTCCACTGTGCAAAATGTGGATGGATGTAGACACATGAGAATAATACTGATACCTGTGAATCAATTTAGTGATAAACTCTCATACTATCAATTTATTATGAATGGAATCCATCCATCCATTTCCTGCTGCTAAACCAGGTTTGGGTCATGGTGGACAGGCCAGACATCCTTCTCCTGTGCCACATCCTCCTGCCCTTCCCAGGCCACATGAGACATGTACTTCCTCTACTGTGTTCAGGCTTTACTGTATGATTTCCTCTCAGACATCTCCAGAATACCTCCACAGGGACCATCCTAATCAGATTCCACCTCAGCGGACTCCTTTGAATGCTGATGAGCAGGGGTTCTACTCTGAGCTCCTTCCAAATGTCCCCACCTGTTTCTGTCCCCACTAACACAATATCACACAGATCTCGGGTGAAAAAATATATATAAAAAAATATATAATAATAACAATGATGTAATAATAAATAATAATAATAATGTATATAATAATATACAACAGAATGAATGTGCATTACTCTGTAACCTTGTACCACAAGGTTCTGTGCTTGGACCAATTATATTCACCTTATATATGCTTCGTTTCAATCAAGCCAGATGAAACAAATCAATTAGCTAAACTTCAAGCATGCTTCACGGACATAAACATCTGGATGACTATATAGTTTCTCTAGATGGCATTGCCCTGCCCTCCAGCGACACCGTAAGGAATCTTGGCGTTATCTATGATCAGGATAAGACCCACATAAAACAAACTTCAAAGCTTTTTTTCATTTACATAACACTGCAAAAATCTGGCACATCCTGTCTCAAAAAGATGCAGAAAGACTAGTCCTTGCACTTGTTGCATCTAGGCTGGATTATTGCAACTTTTTATTATCAGGATGCCCCAATAAGTCCCTTAAGACTCTTTCCAGGTGATGCAGAATGCCGTGGCGCATTTACTGACAAGAACCAGGAAAAGGGATCACATTTCTCCAATGTTAGCTTCTCTACACTGACTCCCTGTAAAATCCAGAATAGAATTTAAAATCCTCACCTTGAATGTGCTTAATGGTCAGGCACCATCATATCTCAAAGAGCTCATAGCACCTTATTAGCCTACTAGAGCACTGTGCTCCCAGAATGCAGGGTTCCTTTTGGTTCCTAGAGTCTCTAAAAGTAGAATGGGAGCCAGAGCTTTCAGCTATCAAGCTCCTCTTCTGTGAAACCAGCTTCCAGTTTGTGTACGGGAGGCAGACACACTCCATTTAAGAGTAGGCTTAAGACTTTCCTCTTTGATAAAGCTTATACTCAGGTGAACCCTGAGTCCCCCCTTAGTTATGCTGCTATAGTAGACTGCTGGGAGACTTCCTAGGATGCACTGAGCTCCTCTCTCTTCCTCTCCCTCTCCATCTGTACACACTCATATTATTATACATTATTATTACATATTATATTTGTTACTAATTCAACTTCTTCCCATAGTTGTGTGCTTTCTCTCCTCTCTCTCTCTCTCTCTCTCCTTCTGTTGCTTTCTGCAGATATTTCTGCATCTTGAGCTGTAGAATCTGGATTTATGGTTGCACCCGCTGCCCCCATGTACCTGCTCAACAGCCGCTGTTGCTATTATTGTTATTGCTCTCATTATTAGTATTGCTATTAGTATTATTTTGTTATTATATTAAAATCAATACCATTAACACAACTATTACTTTAAATCTCTATGTAGAACTGTACTGTACTGTATGTTCTCCTTCCTCCTGCTCTCTCTCTCCTGCTCTCCCCTCCCTCCATTTTAACCCAACCATTCGAGGCAGATGACCGCCCTCCTAAAGCTTGTTTCTGCTAGAGGTTTCTACCTATTAAAAGGGAGTTTTTCCTTGCCACTGTCACCTAGTGTTTGCTCATGGTAGGACTGTTGGGTCTTTGTAAATATAAGAGTTGGTCTTGACCTTCTCTATACAAAAAAGTGCTCTTTGATAACTTTGTTATGATATGGCGCTATATAAATAAAACTGAATTGAATATAAAAAGCATATTTTACTGCTGTATTTTCCATACAGACAAAAATGGAATAAAGCGAGACAGAAATACAGGCCAGCAGAGATATACTGATATATAACTGAAGCTAATATAACATTCATTCAAGATTTTTGTGTTACACAAAGGAAGATCCGTCTCAGAAGAGAAGAGACAGGCGATTACAAAGAAATATCAAAATTAAAATCACAGTGTTAACATTTTGTTTTTCTTCAGAGCTATAGCCAATTGGGTAACATATGTGTGGGCAAGCAATCTTCAAAGGTTTTAATGAGTCTGAATTTAGTATATGTGATAACAGATATTAAACTGGCTTAACACTTATCTTAAACAGTGCAGTATAACAAACAATGGCTCAATTTCCATTTTTTTATGAGTCTATATCTGCCACTTAGTTTATACATTACATTATCATACGTACATGTTTTAACTGATTCTGTCAGTGTTGTGCAAGCATGAAGTGAATCCCAATAAGAACATTTTTTATTGTACCTTTTTTAATGAATGTCCAAAAATGGGTCTGTTTTTTGTTATTACCATGGACATAATGTTTGTTAGAAATACATTTCCAAGTGTAATCTTTCCACAGGTCAACACCTTGGATGAATATTGAGGCCTTGATGTGCCCTGGTCCAATTACAAGAGTACCTCTATCAACCCTCTTTGTTCATTCACTTCAGCATGGCTTTTCAAAGTGTGATCACTTAGCGCTATTCATTTTCCTAAATATTTTTATTCTAAATAACAACGCCCATCTCACTTCTTTGATTACAGTGCAATGCTGATTTGAGGCCTTTAAAATGCATTAATGGCTACCAGATTTGCATTTATATTGGTTTTTCACTGAGGCACACAGGAACCTGAGATAGAGCTTTGCAAACAAAGACCAAAGAGAGAACCCGCATCATCTGAAACACATTCAACCCTATAATAGATTACAAGCAACTGAATGAGAGATTCTAGTGTGAGCGAAACAGGCCATCGAATTTCACCACTAACTGAAGCACACGTTGATACACATTATTCAGCTGCAGGTCTGATACAAGAGCAGTATGCAGCCAGCAGTGAATGTGGCTTTAGTGTGACTGTTGAATACCATACAGGAAATGTACACTTATGCATATGATAACAGCAAAGGGAAAAAAAGGAATCCAGTTTGATGATTGCAATCAGCAGTGACACAGTGGTGATGATTACTTATACAAAACACAATCCAATGATTTCTTTAAGAGACATAAGTCTAGAGGGAAAGGATAATTGGTGCCTTGTGGTGTGTCTTTCCCCTTCAAGTGACTGTGACCTTTTCAGAGCAGTAGACAAGAGGCTGGCACTTCCTAAATCTGTGTTTATCCTTCAAATTAGGCGCAGTGCCCATGTTATTAAAGATGGGGCAAATTTGTTTGTTGCTGATCAGGTTGGCATTGTCCACGCAGCGTGCCTCTGAGGTAATCTCTCTTGATAAGAAAACCCAAAAGGAATGGATGCTTTGTCTCTCTGCAAATCTGATTCAACCACTTTCCACCACTAAATCGTCAAGGCAGAGAAGGCCCCCAGGGAAATTTACAAAGCGATTCAGTTCTCATTGCTGGTTAGAGTAGAGCACGCCTGGGCAATCATGTGCCGAGGAGGACCGTGGGTATGAATGATTTCATTCCAACCAAACACTAAACCAGCTGATGTCACTGATTTCATCTGCCATTCTGGTCAAAGATGTACTAATCATTACAATTAACTGGTGGTCCAGGTTGGGATGAAAATCCTTGGGAAACACTTGGACCCTTGGGGGAACATATCACACCCTTGCCTCAAATACTGTAAATGATTATTCATTATGTGATTGATGATTATTATTATTATATGTATGTACATGCTCAAAAGCATCTTTATTTAGTCCACTAATACATATGTTATAATACTGAATATGTTCAAAGGTATTATTTGAGGGGAATCACTCAGAAAATAGTTACAAAAATAATCTATCAAACTTTACTTTATCTGACAAATGTGAATGTAGATTGTTGTCATTTATTTTTTTTACGAGAAATACGTTTCACACTCCTAATGCAAGATTTAATTGTCTTGTCATAAGGAAAGGCATATCCAGCACTGACGGCTAAATTTGATGCCACTAATGGTTTGTTAAGACGGAGAAACAACAGGAGCCACCTGGGCCCAGCAACATTCCCAGCAGTACCCAACATGCAAACACACACTTCCTGTTTTAATAAATCACTGCAGCATCACAGGCAGTGCTCAACGGCGGTACAGTGTCTGTGGAAAGCGGCTTCAGAAGTTCTGCCTCTGAGATTCACGTCTCTGTGCAACATCCCACTCTGTCAAGTTACTCATTATGCAAATTCATTGTTTACTGTTCGAGTGACAATATCAAGGCACGAAAGCCAGTCGGGACCAAGGGATGTGGCAAGTTACCAAGAGAGATGGGAGAGAGAACAAACTCTGCGAATGAACTGCCAAAGGAATATGGCAAATTACTCTCTTACTCTCTCTGTCTTTCTTTACATCTGACTTAGCAGACTGCAGAGGAATGCAAGGAAATCAAAGAAAATCAAAAAGAAATTGTGAGAAAGAGGGTTTCTAGCTATCTGATTTCTCTACCTCTACCTCTGTATGTGACATATGAGGAGATGTGTGATGCAAAGCTGCAAAAATCTAAACCATGTTGTAAGTATTGAATGTCAAACTGTATTATGTGGCCGCAAGTACAGAAGAAAAGTTGAGCATTGACAGAAATCAGTGATCAGTGGATTAAAGACAGAAGTATTTGTAATGGTCCTAATAAGGTTACTACAATAATTAGTATATGATGTTATTATGTATTGAGATATATGTAAAATTGCAAAGTAGGAGAATAGATAAAACAAATTACTCTTTAAATATAATTTACCCCTTGTAGCTTACCCTTAACCTAACCCTTTTATTTTCTAGTAGTGAATCATTTACACACCTTTAAAAGTGTCATACTATTTGCCAAAAACTTCACAACACATTTGGTTTGTCAATAGCTAGTAAAAATGGCCAGTGTGATCAATTTGGCAATGTGAAACTCATTAGTTGACGAATAAAAGCTAATGTAATTGTGTTTTATAAAGATGCTATATGGTATCTTCTCTTTATTGTCTCAAATGGGCACTCCACCAATTTTACACATTCTGTTCAGTTTGCCTGTAAAATCAGTTGTTAAGTTTCCTGAAAACACTGAAACAAACCCTGGTGATGTCATCAAGGTTATTTTGACTTGAGTTTGGAGACGAAACATTTATAATACAAGTCTCTGTTGCAATCTAGGGTGCATAGTTTTAAAGACATGCGAGTTCCAGGCAGGACCACATTTGAATTAAATTGTGGGAAGTGTAGGTCCAGTGTTTTTAGGTTTTAAGCCATGACTAAAAGTCAGGATATCTCGGTATCTGCTGCCCCGATTTTGACCATTGTTTTTTAAATCTGTCTCTCGCAAGTCTCCCAACTTTATGGAAGCTCAATTGTAAATTGCTGGAGAATCCCTTTAATTGTTCATATTTGTACAAATATCAGACCACTGTCATTCGTTTACCAGTTACGCAGTGTTTCTCTACACTGCACCTGTCACTACTATCTGTCAATAAAAGCAGCAACTGCAAACACAGAATGTATTACTAACAAACTGACATGTGTGCAAGTATTTATTCCACAATAAAAAAGCTAAAGCTTTTCTTTCTTTCCTTTTTGTTTTGTTGTCTTTTAAAGATACCATGAACAAATCAAAGTATGAAAGCTGTATCATGACAATAATGATTCTATTAGATGTCTATTGGATGATGAAATTGGTCCAAAAAAGACTTGGAACTTGAGTAATAGCAAGGAGAGTGAAAGTCCTAGTAGAGTACTTCATTAATATAAGAAAAAGAAGTTCACAGTGCTGAGAGTGGCTGCAAGCAAATATAAAAAATACTCACTTAATAGGTTAAAAATGTACACAGTGCAGCTTTTTGCAACTAAAATCTCAAAATAGAAAAACCATTAAAACAGACTGACTCTTAAAAAGCCTGTGTGACATCAGTACACAGGCTGAAAGTGAACTCACCTATAAATTTTATATCTGGTCGTAAATCCTTGGCGGAATTTATCCACAAAGGACAGATAACTCCGAGAGTGGTGGAAAGGTCCACGGTCAGAGATGAGCCAGTCATATTGCTTGGTGACATGTTGTTCAGTGGCCAACGGGTCCTGGCGGGAAGACTGAACTGTTATATGGTCCCATATAAACAGGAAGCAGATGACCTCAATAAACCTCCAGTTCATGCTTTTTTTTAAGCCGCTCTCTGTTCATTCTCGCTCCATTATGTGGAGACCTGATGGGAGAGAAAAGAAGAGGGAAGGAGGGAGGGAGGCACAGAAAAAGAGAGCCGTTACATGACAAAGTCTATTTTAACAATACAAGAAGATGTCATAGAGTCAGGTTAATTGTGTTGTACTGAACAAATAAGATACTGCCCTTGTCATTGCCACTTTAGTGTGACATGATGTGTATTTATTTTCAGCTCTTTCTCAGATTGTTCACCCTTCATGCCTCCCTGGAGTTTTTCAGAAAGCCACACAGATTGTGCCTCTCCATACAAGGGCCGTTACCCTTTTTAGCAGATGAGCATGAAGTACACCCTCAGCTGTATGGCTGTCTCTCTTTTTTTTTAAGCTAATTGGTGTCATGATAAGATCTGACAAGGTTAGAAGACTGCTTCATGATATGTTATGACACCCAGCCACTAATGTGGAAGAACACCATCTCCCTTTACCCAGTGGTGTCAATTACTGGAGGAAACTTTCAACTATTGACTTGCGACTTCATGGATTGTTAAAAATAATGCAGTACAAAATGTTGCCTTATTCATCAAATCCAAAATAACTCAATTTGATTCCACTAAAGCTGGATGGTTAATTTGATTGTATTATTGCCTTTAGAATTACACAATAGCACTATAATATTAGACATGACACTGTGTCCTATACATATTTTAGAGACAATGCATTTAATAAAGACTGGACTCACAGATCAGAAAGGAAGCAGTTTGTAGGAACAGAAGGCCACATTTATGGTGTTTCTTTATTTAAAAAGTCCAGCACATAATATACACACTTATAAAAAGCTGCCTGGATAGGACAACTTACAGTACATGTAACTGATACTGAGAATACAGTAGTATGAGTAATATTCTGATATATTTTACATTACAGCAATATATCTCATATATTTCCAGTTGCAATAAGCTTAAGCCAATACACTGCAAAAAACGCACAACATTTAACATCATCACATCCTGCTTAATGGAAACAATTTGAAAATATACATTTTACCATTTCAAATAGAACATTAAAATTATATATTTCCTCATTGTGCATTGACTGCGAACATTATTATTATCTAATTGGCAGAGAAATTATGTATCTTAGTTACTGATAAAGAAACGATTTTCATCAGTAATTGCACTTAAGAACTTTGGCCCCTGGCCATGGAGCACCCAACAGTGTGCTATCAAGTGCTACTGCATGGAAAAATGCTTCCCCCTTTCATGGTTTATTACACAATAACACATCATAAAAGAGCAGGGAAAATGTAATGGGGCTAATCTTTTCCTGTTAAATAGGTGATGAAGTGCTTGATTGCAAAAGTTGAAGAAATCACAGTGGCATACTTAAAGGGAGATTTTTTTTTGTCATGTCACGGTTAAAATGAGTGTGTCAGTTTCTTATGACGCCTTAAATTAATTCTGTATTTTATTATTTAAACACCGCTTCACCTACTTGCCAAAAGACCCGGAAAAATCTTGGATGATTTTAATATCTCTACTTGTGTAACTAATTATAATCATACTACCATATTTGAAGTATAATCTTTTTTTTTTAACTGATTGTAATGAAATCTCAACTATCAACTGAGAATTCTGAATTTCAGCTGTAATTGCATATTTGACATAAAGAAACAGGTCTTCTTCTCCCCCCTCAACCAGATACTCAGTGACAATTTCAAAATATGACAGTGTACTTAACAGGCCTGTTTTAGGCTAATTGTGGCTTGGCTGTCAAAATGAAACAATTTATAATCTGACAGAGAGGGACGACAATGAGCATGGAATTGATAATAATATGCCTTTGTGCAAAGATGGGGTGTGAGTGTTTGTGAATTTTCATGTGAAAAATGAAAAAAAATAAATATATCAAAGAAATATAACAACTGGTTTATACTGGTTGTTGTGGTTGTTTTTTTACAGGAGCCAATGTTTTCTAAGAAAAAAAAAAGAAATACAAAAGCCGTAAGCTGCAATTAGAAGAGTTCAAGCACAATATGCCAATATATGTTGAAGAAGCCTTTTGGCCAGACAACAGCAAGAGAACACTTAGCATTTCTTAGCATTTATAAACCTGAGTAGATTTGCTCAAAGCAATGTTTGTGTGTTGGCACTAAGAGTGAATGTGACTCATTGGTATATGTATGTTAATACATGCATGTATGCATATGCTATCATTATCCATGTAAGCACATAATAATCGTTTTAAGAGCACAATAGTGACTCTAATCAGTGTTTGAGTTAATTGATTGACTGTAAAATTCACTACAAAATATTCTTGAAAACTTTTGTCGGCAAGTCACAGTGACTATTAAGAAGGTTGAATGTCCTTGTTCTCACTGACTTTTTATTAACAAAATAAACCTATTTAACAGGAATAGATTAGCCCCATTACATTTTCCCTGCTCTTTTATGATGTGTTATTGTGTAATAAACCATGAAAGGGGGAAGAACTTTTCCATGCAGTAGCACTTGATAGCACACTGTTGGATGCTCCATGGCCAGGGGCCAAAGTTCTTAAGTGCAATTACTGATGAAAATCGTTTCTTTATCAGTAACTAAGATACATATTTTCACTGCCAAGTAGATAATAATAATGTTCACAGTCAATGCACAATGAGGAAATATATAATTTTAATGTTCTATTTAAAATGGTATAGGCTTAATTCCTCTAATCTGGTGTTAATTTTGATTAGGTTTTAAAAAAAAACTTAAACTAAATACAGTAATTTAAAAAAAACTCTTGAGCATGTTATAATGCATACAATTGTATTTATAAATCCATTATAAGTTACACTTTACACTTTACAGTGACTTTTAGTTGCGAACCACAAACCAAACTTTGCAGGACATGACTTAGTAAATTTACCCTAGCCATATTTAGTTAGTAGTACACCTGATTTTACTAGTTAAAAGTAGTAGTAGTAGTTGAATATTGTATATTATTATATAATACCAGTACTGTAATACCAGAGTGTACTAAGTTTGTTTAAGGTGGTGCACATGATCGTACAATTTTGAGCCGATAAACCATTGCTAAACTTGTCAGTTTCATAAAGAAAGCTGATTGGTGGATGAGGAAATCCTTTCACATACAACAGTCTATCAGTAGTGCACTGTATTACTTTGTGCTTTGAGGCTGTACCAAACAACTAAGGTCACAATATAAAAAACACTCTCTCTGACACACAATTTACCTTTACATGCCCTTGACCCTAACTACTTATAATCTTCATTACTGAACCCTTAAATCTTTTACTTTTACAATTACATACTGAACTTTAACCCTAAAGTTAGTAGTGTGTGCGCTTGATTGCTCAACTACCATGAAAATCAGTTCTGCAATTGACCCGGAGGCTTAGTTATTGCTGTTTGGAAACCTCCTGCAGTCAATACATTTATATTTATATGGCCACATGATGAGAGTAAAATCCTAGTCATTTTTTTTATATAGAACCCATTTTTCTATTTATATATTAAGGTGTGTTTATTTTGTATTGCCATGAAATGGCATTCATTTCATGCCCAATTTTCTGCTTCGCAAGTTTTGCGACTGAACATTATCACACCTTAAACCAAAATTTAGTGCTGGATAAAACTGGCTCTGATTCAACAGCACCAAGTGTATATATACAAATATGAGTCATCGTGGCCACTCTCGTGATGACATGAATGTGTCATCTTTTCGTTATGGGAAATATTTTCTCTGTAGATCCGATTTATCTTAATAATGACAGGAGGTATTATGATGATAATAAGATAATGGTGAAAAATGTGGATTTCTAAAAATGAATATACTGCATGTCCACGTCACAATTTGAATCCTTGCACACTGGGGCAAAACACTGTACACATGGGGTGGGATGATGAACTTGATATTTCAGGGGTTGGAGAGATGGGGTAAAGTGCAGTACAGATTAGGAATTAGATACACTCTTATTCTTTGCTTTAAATGATGCAGACTTTATGCCACACTGCTCTTTCGAATTAAATATGGAAGCTAGAGAGAAAATTAGGGAACATTTACCCACAAAAAAAAAGTTTCTCTCAAGAATAAACTAATGTTCACATGCAAGGAGTGCTGACTCAACATTAGTAAATGTGTAGCGCTGTAAATAAGCCACTGAGGGCGGATGATGTTAAATTTGCTTGGGAGGAGATAACACATTTGGTTAATAATTGCGGCCCAAGTCCTGCGAGAACTGTTGTCCGATTCAGGAAACAGTTCAATGCCATCACAAGGACAGCCAAATAATTTGGCTGAGAACCGCAGGGACAGTTTAACAACTGGATGGGGGCCATCCACTACAGCCAGTCCCTCACTGGTACTGAGGAGGTGACTGCATCTACAAACCCAGCTCAAAGTGTAAAAGGTTTGGGGTTGGAGGTTCTCTAATTGGCTGCAGCATTGACATTTTGGGATAAAATTTGGGGAAATTTGGGGTGCTATTAACAAAACCATCCATTGTATCTTTCAGGTGAATAACAAGTTATAGTGACAAATTATTTATGTTGTACCGACATTGGACAAATATACATTGAATAAAAACATGTTTATTTTGAAAAACTGTTCACAAAATATAATATTTTACATGTAATGTTCTGCATGTTTTGAGAACAATACACCCTCTCTGTTACATATGAGTAGCTACAGTAGCCAGTCTCAGACCTACATCAAGGTCAGAGTAAGTAAAGAGTAGTTTAGAGAAAGAAGAGCAGTACACCATTGAAAGAATGATGGCGCCCTGCTCTTCCCTGATCTCCGCCGAAGTGGATATGATATGTTCAAAAAGGAAATCCTTCTTTGAGAGAGATACTTCAAGTATAACTGGAATTAAATTGCTTTTTTTGGTCCGCTACAGCATATATATCTGTTCTATAAATAACTTGTCCTGTGTCCTCCTTTGAGAATAAATTGGAGAAATTTATATTTTTTTCTTTCATAGTGGCGCCTTCAAGTTTTGCATTCATTTGACAGAATACCTTTCTGGTATTCTTAAATGTAGATGGAGACCTTATTTTGATACATCCAATCAAATCTTGCATAAAGCAGTAATGTCAGTGTCCTATCTTTGGCAAAGCAGACGGTCAACCTGACTACACAACACAATAGCCACAGACTACAACAATTAGCTTTCCTGCTAGTACACTTCTTATCTAACTTGACATGAACATGAACACGTCTTGTCCTGCACCTTAGCTTGAACGAGCGACCAAGCATTCAATGGGTCAAAGTGCACTGCTAACATCAGTTTGCAGGCTAGAAAGCTAATTAGCTGCTCAGCTGCAGTACATTAAACGGCATGTAAACAGACCTGCAGGTGTCACTTGGGTGCTGTTAGATGCTGTTGTGGTCCTTACTCTTCAGTACAACTAACAGCACGCTGTCTGCCCATGACATGAAAGCTACAGCGCAACTTTGTTTACATGGTCTATCGTTAACTATGGTGTAACACCGACACTCTGGAAGCCTGCCAGATGCTCTCAATCAAACACAGACACCAACATGCCCGAAAAGGAACATTTTGGATACTTCCCCAAACCATTGTTCTTTCTTTTAATAATAAAACATAACTATTATCAATACATTTAAAAACAATGTGATTTCAGGTTGCCAAAAAGCCTGTTGCCTTAAGTAAAGAAATGTTTGATGGCAGAGGCTGCAGAACAAACAACCAGCATCTCCCAAGAGATCTGCCTCACCATCAAGAAAATATATTATTTTGTTATTGTAAAAATTGAAAATCTTATCATAAAACACAGTCACCCTAACCAAAACGTTACACTAATTAAATGTGTTGACAACTACATCTGATATTAAGGGCCTGAATTTGCAGGGCATGTCCAATTATTCTTTTTTAATGCGTTGGTTGCAACAAATCACACCTTTTTACATTTCAAGAGTGCTTGTTTGATTACTCAACAAAAAAAGAATGCACCAAATGTTGTGGACTCCACTCCACTTCATCAACCTCATGACAAAAGATAATTTTTCACACACTCTTTCCATCCTGAGGTATTTCCCCTTTTGTTGTTGCATGAGATCATAACTCACATGGATCCCAAATCTCACCTGCATTCCACAAATGTATGACAAAAATATTCTTGATCTTCTGTTATTTGCAGATTAATGTTATTTGCAGAGGTGGATTAGTGAAACAGAGAGAGGAAGAGACAGAGCGTGGATCACGTTATCCTTGAATAAGCAGAGTAAAAAGGGGAGGATGTCTGCTTCAGGAAATCACAAGACAGGACAAGGGAAGCTTGTTTTCTCCGTCCTCTTTTTAAACAGCCTTATTCATGCCGCAACTCCTCCTTCATTCTTGTTCATTCAGGGGGATTTAATCTCAATTCTGGTCCCGTCACTAGCTTTGCCAATCAATTCCTCTCTCCCCTGTGTGGGGCCCTAAGTGTCCCTCTTTATTCTATAAAGTTCATAAGAATGGGGAGGCTTGTTCTCCTTATTTGTATTCTAAATCCCAGGGAGGCAAAAGATCAGGGCAGAATGGGGGCTTTTGCAGGTAGACAGGTAGACTCAAGAGAATTAGAGCAGAGATAATGTATTTCTATGCTATCCATCTACCCATGGTGATGGATACTGGTGGTGATGCATGACACCTGGTCACCCATATGTAATATTTATTTTCTACATTATTTGTCGATGGAACTGTACGTATATAAGTCGATCGGTGGTTCTCTCTGAACTATTACCAGCATGACTGCCTCAGAGCGCATTCATTCCCAGTGATACAGGTATAATGCGTGTGGTGAAGCAAAACCTTTGACGTAAGGTTATGGATGGCTGACAGCCCAAAAATGAATTTCTATACTCCTCTGGGTTTTTTAGTCATATTAATATGACCTCGATGGGACTAAAGGGTTATGTGAGACTGATGCAAGGGAATGAGGAGTGAGAGAGCAGAGTTGCATCTAAATATGCCAAACCAGCTCACAGCCATGTCTATAAAGGCGTAGTAATGGTCTGCCACTTGCAATTGCTGGGAAGCAACAGAGGAATGGGAAGGCCGGCCGTGGCTAACTTCGTTTGTACTGATTCTTTTTTCCCCTGAATCTCTCGCCTTGGTCCTGTCGTCCGTTTCTTTAAAAAGGACTGCAGTGGCACCCTGACCTTCAGAAAACATGGCTGAGCAAGCAACACTCTGTTTGATAATTAAATTCTCTGGTTGGTCAGCAACCAATCAGCTCAGCTCGGGGATCAATGGCTGATTTTAAAGAGCAAACTAATTCACTAATGGTCAGAGTTATTCCAATTTACCTGGCTGCTGAATTATTGTGTCCAAATCTATTCTGGGAGGGGAAGGATCAATGCAAGCTGGGGAAGGGAGTGGCAGAGGGGAGTCAGTTGCATCTGTCATGTGAAGCAGTGCAAGGAGTGTGCTGTGAGGTTTATTTGATAGCTGCCCAGTTAAACAGCAGCAATGCGGGGGCGGTTTATGAGATGGTTCTAAACAAGGACTGTCTCTGTCATAAAGCAAACTAATTAATAAGGTCTCAGAGTAAGCTGAGAGCAAACATTGTGGATGGTAAAGGTATAAGGTTCTGGGGCGTGTGATTCACATGAATTAAGCGCCAAAGGGCTATTAAATTTTGCATGAAATAAAATTGAAATTCATTTACTTCATGCGGGATTCTTCAGCAAGGGAAATAAAAACATTGTGACACTTTAATTATATTTTTTTCAGGCAGATTTGTCTCTTCAATCTGTTATTTTGATACACAGAGCTCACCTTTTCATTATGGTTGTGGATGGGAGAGGTGAATTTATTATCAGTAGCATATGTCTCTTAAACACATTAAGTGAAAAAGAGCATAGCCGTAGTAATTGGCTCCCATGTTCGTCTCATTCCAGTAAAAGGTGTTTTGAACTGATAGGAAAAAAACTGAAGGAGTTTACCTCTTTAGCTAGCATCAGTCTTTCACCAAAAATGAGATGCTAGCTAGCACAGGCAAACCATTTGTCACCACATCCACCACTGCTGCTGTATGCTGCTGTGACTGCGTTACAGATGAAGATTGATCATTTGTCAACTCGCAAATTGGGTTTCAAGTGCTGTCTCTAATTACTCTGGTTTTATTGATGAGAAACCACTAACTCTTTTCCTTCGATTTACCTTGCTGGGCGGAGTCTTTGTTTTGAATATGTTGTATCTCACTGTCCTTTCCAAAGGCTTTAGAGGGGCAAATAAAATGAGGCAAAATGCTCCAACCTTAACATATCTCTCCTGCTACCTCTTGTTCTGACGTTCCACTGAAACAATGTAAGATTAAAGGCAAAAATGCCAGAGAGAATTCCATTCCCTTAGCTGGTCACACTCAAAATGCACCCGGAGGAGCCCCTGACATGAATAAGAGCCTGAATAGGAGTTTCTGGGAAGATGTAAATGACACTATTCGCACTGCAGTTCTTCCTTGCTCATGCATGTAAATGTCAAGTGATGTTATCCACTGTATGGTTTCCACTGAATAGACCCAAAAGGTCTAGTCCAAAAGGAGGAATGAACAGGGAAAAAAAGAATGTCTCAGTGGGAGTCTAAATGCCTTTATCTCCTAGAGAGTGCATGTAAGATAGGTGTATTATAAATACACCCTAGATGCTCTCCTAGATTTCTTTTAAATATGCGTGCATGCACACATTTGTTTTTCTTTGTTGCATTTGCAACTAAACAAAAAAATAAAAATAAAACTGACTTTTAATGAAGCTGTAGCGAAGCGCACCTCAGAGGTGACTCTGGTACTTTTACTGTAATTACCAGCAGAATTAAATAGCAGATCTTCCTTCCTCTTTTTTCCCTTCTGTGACTGATCTGTCATAACTGCTTGTGTCTGTAACGTTTTACTCAAATCTCACTATCAGCACAGTGGGGTATGATGTGATGAAGTGTTGTTGCGAGGCAACTGTGAGACTGCAATTGGATTGTGGTGCTGCATTTTATTTTACAGACATGTGATGAAAGTATCACCTTATCAGGGTGAGGGCATGATTTGCTCATCCTATTTCAGTATCTGAGGTATAGGACTCTGGCAGGGAAAAGAAATTCTTGTTTTCTCATCCTGGATTTTTATCAGCGGATGCACAAGATGAAACTTGAACAGAACAATGTGTTTCACTCTCAAACTCGTCCCTCCCCACTTGCACTAACGACCGTCAAACTTGAGCAGCCAGGTTTTTCTATATATCACAGGAAAAAGTCTGTGGACAAAAAAAAAAAAGATAGCTAAAGGAAAATGTTTTGCCAGCACATTGCTGACTATTAATGCTGCTTCACCTAACCTTTTCACGACAACCTTCCACTTTTGCACATTTGTTTTAGCAGCAGGGGTGTCTCTGTTTGTGGGGGGTGTGGGGGGGTTCTCTGACAGAAATACGTAACAGCTGCTGCCCTCTCAAGAGACTGGACCACTGGCATTATGTGGAAAGAGGTTTTGTCCAGCTGCAGTGGGTTATTTTTGTTCGCCTTTGCTACCCCCATTTGCTCCGCACACTCTGATGCAATGCCATCCCAGAATTTACTGACCTCATTTTCTCAATTTGATGTTTACTTTCCAATTCGCCCTGTGACGAATTGCTAATCACAAGACTTTGGCAAGAGTTCCCTATCTGACCAACCGCCTTGCTCTCCAGCAACAGAAGGAACAGGGTGTTAAGGCGATGGTCACTGCTCCTATTGTTCCTAATTCAAATTCATAAATTTGTGAAATAGAAGCAAAGCAGAGGAGCAAGCACAGGCTCAGTGGGTTTCATAAATCAGCTAAATCTGCAGAGACGCAGAGCAGATGGTAAAAATAAAAATAAAAAGTTCTCCCATCTCAATTCCTTGCAGATTAAGCATTGCAAAGCTAAACTGTTCCGTATTATGTATGCCTTGTGTCAGTACTGTGCATGAATATCAATATTCTAAGGGTGTTTTGATCAGTGCCAGGCTCAATCTCCTTTACAGTTAGAATGTGCTTACTCTGTGTCAAATGCAATTTAGTGTAATCTATTAACCTACAGTATGTCATTTGGAATTTAATGTTGTAGTGTACATTACAGCTCTATATTTGTCTTTTTATATACAAAACTACACTATCTGTAATATACCATATATAAGGAGTCTTTAAAGAATGGGCTGTTTTATTGCTTGTAGTCTCCAGATAAATTGGATGCATCTGCCATTTTGCCCTGGGAGCATTTTTAGCGATTACCCTTCAGTGCCAAGGGCAATGACAATTAAGTCACAAAACGGATGGAAAAAGTTCATCTGGACGTGTTTGCAAGAGTTTGTCACTGTCTAATTGCGGATACAAACACGATTAGTCAATCTGAAAGATACATCTCTGTACTATTATGGTAAAAAAAATGGAGGTCAGAACTTTTTTTCATCACAGTTTTTCAACTATGGTGGTGAATGTTGTCATTTTGTGACTTTCAGTGGTTTTTACTGAGTGCTTCATATAAGATGTGCTTCACTGTATCTTAGAGGAGAAACGTAGTGGAAAGGGCACTGCTTTGGGACGTTACTCTGTCATATACACAAGCGCGGCCACATGCACGCACATAGTCATACAGTTTATAGATCCACATGCGCAAACGCATCCTGAGCAGACATTTTGAGGCCTGATATGACTAAAAGGATGGTGAATTTTTGCTGAGAAAAGCGCTTTCTTTTCTTTACCATATTTTGTCTCCTCTTCATGGGAGGTTATCGTTTGCAAAAACGTGCCCTTGATACGGGTTATAGCAGCCAACTTGTACCCATTTCCCATGTTAAGATTGAAAATAGAGTGCTCTTGACCCCTTGCCTTTGAAATCCTTCCACTGTTGTTGTATTCCTCCCCTAAGCTGTCCTCTTTTTATGCTGTAGCTCAGAGGCTTTTGCCACAAGGCTAGCATTTTAATTTCCCATGCTCCAGCGTTTCTTTGGCCTCCTTCCTTTCCAAGACGGAGGTAACCTGAGTCATAAGCCATGTAAAATGCATGTCCTTATAGAATGATTGAAGTAATCTGGGATTATAAGCAAGTAACACCTCAATGCATGATAGCCAATAACAACATGCGTATAGCAGCTTAATAATTCACAGACCAAATTTTCAAAACCTGCGCTGTGAGCCACAGAAGAACAGGTGTGATTTTCTAAGGTCTTCTTCAAATGTTTAAACGTAAAATGTTACTAGGTGGTATAGGAATAGGTAATCATTTCTTTCACTGGGGTATAAATATAGATGCATTACAAGAACTGGATACCTTACCCAAAGACGGCGCCTATTCAGTCAAATAGGAATTGCTCGTCTGGCACATACGGCAAAAAGAAATCTGAGCCTCTGGGTTTACTTCTGGAGTATGCAGCCCACTGAATATGCGCAGTAGTGTTTTTCCCGCTGGCCCCATCTGCAAGTTCCAGCTCGGCTTATAGACTTTGTGACATTGTGATGATCTCACAGATTTTTAAATTGATTTTCTTTACAAACTTTACAAATATAACGCCTCCATGGATCAAACATTCATAATGGAAAGAGTCATAATTGACCTTGTTTGGAAGCAAAGGCCAGAAAGAAGGCTGAGTGGCTGCGCCATATGCATCTATGAGTATAATGCACTTACTGTACATCAAATGTTAATTTATTTAAAGCCACTGTATGTACAGTACCGTAGAATTTGAACATTTCTGACCTTGGTGCACAGAGGTAGTGCCAAAAAAGATGGGCTTGAACAAAATGTACAGCGCAATCATTCAGTGTTCTGACAGCTTAGGTTGAGATAGAAGGATGTCTCTAGAGTTTTTTTAACAAGGTCAAAGCCAAACATCTGAACATGACAATGACATAATTTGAATAACAGAAATAGTCTTCTGCCTATACGCAGATCTACACCTCCATGGGGACGCAAATCTCCCATCTCATTTTCCAATGTTCCTGCCATGGCAGATTTTTTTGTTTCACTGGTTTGCAACGTAATTTTTGCTGTGAAAATGAGTCAACCTTTAAATATTGGTTGTTGTTGTAACAATATCTGCGGATTCCAGAAGTGTTTCTGTTAATATTAAGATTCAATTGGTGTGTATCTACATTCTCTTTTGTAGGTTCAGGGTCATCATCATAGATCAAAGACTGATTGCCTGGCTTGTTATGTGCGCAAATGTGGAGAAAACCTGTATCAGATCACACTAATGTTATGCTGTTTAGAGAAATGATGCCTAAGTGAGGCTCCCACTGGGAGAACCATCTTTGTCTGGTCTGGAAACAAGTGTAAGTAACCCATTTCCTCTTTTGTGACAAGGCTCTGAAATCATTGTTTTCACAACATGTGCGTGCGCGCTGTGTGACTGGTTCAACTTTTGATTTTAAAGCAACTTTCATTATCTACACCAACCTCCATGCGTGCTCTTCAGAGTTTGGTGAATATGTTTAACTTAAAAACTTGTTTAAATAAAAACATAATTTCATGACAGGTCTTCTGTTCTGAGGTAGATTCTGTTAACTGCACATTTAAGACATGAGACATATTCAAACATTTGCAAATCTAATCGATCTATTCAAACTTAAACGGTTTACATTTAACATTGAGGCTTTTTTGAGACAATTTTGCTTTTGTTAAAGTACCAAAAAGGCCGCTGAAGGCACAGGAAAGTAGTGAGCCTCAGAAGCAGTTGCATGGGTTAATAAAGTGCACACTGATTAGTGATTAGCTTGCATGTGCGTAAGAGAGAGGGAGTGAATTTTAGGCTTACTTGATTGGATAAACTAAGAGGAGGTTGCCTCTAGAATTTTAAACTGATATAATAATGGAGGGAGGTAGAAATGAAAGGAATGCAGCCAAGAGGTGTGGCTTAGAAGGAGTAATGAATGAAAGAGTAGCCTAGAGGTGAAAGAATTAAAAATGTAGTCTTCCTTATTAAACTTTTGCTAAGCTCAATTACAACGATGAAAGACATATCTGATGAACCATTCGGACAAAAGAACATTAGAACAGAGCATCAAAGTACAAGCACATTTTGTGGAATCACTCCTAAGCTCAATAGTACATTGGAAGAATATAATCTTATGTCTGTATCCTTTAAATGTAATCTGTTTTCAGAATGTTCCTTGAATGTAGCCATGCTGTTATCCAGCCAAAGCCTACTACCATTGCACTTTTATTTCTGCTCACCACTGTGACTTGAAAGTGCCGCGTTGCCTCTTCTCTGCCCTACATTGGTGTCATGTAGGTGTGCTGAGGGTGCAAAAACACCAGATAGCATACTGCTCAGTCCAGCTTCACCTGGACTGGCCTCTCCATCATTAAAACTAACAACACCAGCTCCATCAGCAAGGCAGCAATGAGGTCTTTGAGAATAGTATGTGTGTGTGTGTGTGTGTGTGTGTGTGTGTGTGTGTGTGTGTGTGTGTGTGTATGTGCTTTGTGTACATATGAAAATGCATATTGGTACTTGTCGCCTAAGATTCAATCAATGTTTAGTTTTTTTCTGTTGGCAAAACATGGCACACACCGTATATGTATTCAGCAGCAGTACAGGATCAACGAACAGGGTCAGTGAAACACACAATGGTAATGTGTCATATTTTACAGAAGACTAAACACATACTAATAACCAATGGCATGATTAAGTAACAGTATAAAAATTGGGACAGTGTCAAGTGAATACACAATTCCTAATTGTTACTACGGTAATTACGTTAGAATAATGATCCATTTATCCCTTCACTTGAACTAATAATTTTCCGACACTCAGTTACCAACCCCGGTTTTGAGGCAGTTTCTTGGTTAAGGGCATTGTCAAGAGCTTTCATAGTACCTTTTCAGAATCAGAGGAAACAAAAGCATTTGGGGGAAAAGCATTTTTTGTGAAACTCCACAAAGAGCACCAGGGCCAAGATTCTTACTGTGAAGCAACAGTGCAACCATGCAGCAAAATGTGTTTTTAACCTCTGGAATCATATCATATTAAACCATGATGTAACTTTCGCACCACAGTATGCCGAATACCGACATCATTGTAGCATTACATACATAATTCATTTGTTGGGTATAAAATATAGCAGAAAATGTTCACAGTAAATCACAGTATACAGTGGCTGATTAAATCATATATGAGATGCTTTAGTATTTACAGTGCACACCATGCATCTTCTCCCAGTGAGCACACTGTCAGCAGTTTGATTCAAACACAAATCTGACTGAAACACAAATCATTTCCCTGTCTGGCTCAGGCGTGCTTGTCGGATTTTGTAGGGTTTTTGTGCTTAAAACAGCATTTCAGCGTAACAAATAGGCCCACTGTGGGCTGATTTATGTTTTTTTATTTATAGTTCAAACACTTAGGATATGTCTGTGTCTGTCTTCTCTGTGTAAGAACAACATATAAGACTGATCAAAATAATCTTGACACTTGGTGATTCCATGTTACTCCAAAATTAGGAGAGGATTGTTAATGGAGTGAGGTGCCAGGTTGGCACAGTGCTGGCGGCACTACACTCGGTTGAGAAAACAAATTATTCATGCTAAGAGACTCAATCAATGTGTATTTCAGATATCTCTGCCATTTTGATAGAAGGCAACAAGTGTGTAACCAACTGAAGTGTTTCCAAATTAATCAAATTAGGAAAATTTGATGTATTTCTTCTTGCATATGGATTGACTTAATAGGCGTATCCATTTATACGAAATTAAGACTGAATTAACATAGAAAAAATGAGCTGTGTCTGTCTGTCTTCTTGGATCTGGACGTTGCATGTCCAGGAAAAGGCTACACTAAAATAAATGAGAAAGGAGAAGAAAAGGGATGTTTTTTTCTGAGGTTTTTCAGATATAGTCTAAAACTCAAATCAAAAGAGAACACATTTGGCCTCTCTTGCATCTCCATCAGATGATTTATGTTATCTGATACACAATCATCCCAAAGGATAATATAATTACCTCCGACGTTTACTTGATTGTGTTTGACTCTGTGCAAAGCGCGCCCAGAGGGAGCAGAATAAAGACCTGTTCTGCTTTACAACTGGATTTCACATTATTACAGTTGTTTTAGTTCATCTCAAAAATCAAATTATTTCCTTCATGTCCTTTGGCAAGTCTTTCTTTTTTTTTAAAGTCTACTGAAGATTCCCTTGATGTTCCCCTTAACCCCACTACCTTACAAAAACTCACGAGTTTTGAAACCTCCATCTCCTGTCAACCCACTTTTCCCTCTCACCTCCCTCATGTATCCCCATACTCATCATCCCTGTCACCCCAACTCCCCTAAAAGAGGATCAAGAGAGAGGACCCAACCAATTTCTCTCCACCTCTAATAGGCACTTCCTTGTGTTACATGATCACCGGGTGTCAAGATTAAAGAATGGCTACTGCTTCCCAGGGCAGACATAGATAGGAGACAGAGAAAATAGCACTCCATAATTACTGATAAATCGAGCACACTGCCTCTTGTACTTCCACTTCCTCCCTATCCACCTGGCCCTGATGTCAATGTAAGGGGCTGAGCAAGTTAAGCTGAGAAAAAAGTTGACAATGCCAGCCGCTTTTTTTGCACTGCTGATACTGCAGTTAAGTTTGGGCAATTCAGGGCCAATTGACTGACTTGGAGCTTTTTATTGACCCTCCAATCATCTCCTCTTTGAAGTGGGACTCACAGTACCAGACTCACATAAGGCAGCTGCAGCCAGAGCACAACTGTACCAGTTTGTCCAACCAATGGAAACCGCCGTCACTGAGCACAACACCAGACCTATATGAATCACTGAAGAAATCAGAGATATCAGCGGTGATTCAGAGTTCTGAAACCAGGTATGCGCGTGTGTGAATGCACACATAATGTTTGGTAACTACTCTAAGTAGCTTTGCTTTCTACTTTTTGCAACGCTCGATTCACTTTTCAGAAACCATGCCGGCAGTTGACCTAACCCTGGCAGCAGCCATATCAAAGCATAGTTCCACTCTCAATATAAACACTTTGACCTAAGTCTCAAGGAATTTCATGGGGAAAGAAATAATAAAATCATTAAACAAGGTGATTAAGATTTTAAAGAAATCCCCCCAATCTGCTCCATAAATGTGTCCTACTAAGTATCTAATGAATTTCATTCAGAATTGTGTCTATTTTTACTAGTTCTCTGGCCACAGTCCCCTTTCTACTTTTAAATATGCAACGCTTGATCCTCTTTTCAGAAACCATGCTGGCAGTTGACCTAACCCTCTTCCCTGCAAACTATGAGTGCTTTTGTAAATTGACCTTTTTCATCCAGGATTTTAAAAAAACTTTTAATAACACAGCTGGTATTCTTCATGGGTGAAAATAATATCTGTGCTGTTAAGTGCCCTAAAAAGAGATTGTGAATTTTCAAAGAAAAGGTTGTCTGAAGTGTCCTTATTTCACTGGGGTATGAAAGTAATGGTTACATTTATGTATTTTACAGTAGTCATCAATAATGTAGGCCATATAGCTTTTCAGCAGATTTCTTCATTAGTGTTGGTCTAAGATACACAGTTCCATCTGCTTCAGTGTCTTTCAGTCAACATCTGCTTGCTTCTTCAGTGGACTTTACACGTGGGATTTGACAGGGTTCAGTTTTAGTTCTTGCTTTATTTAAATGTTTAATCCCTTTTAACCGAGAAATACAAAAAAATGCCTATTACCTATTAGTTTTATAATAATTTCATGATTCTACTGACTCCTTTGAATGCACATACAGTTTTAATAACTTAAAGGCACTTGCTGTATAACCAGACAGAAGCCCTCAAGCAGGTTCCCTTTTCACAGTGTGAATTAAAAACAACAGACTTTGATTGTTGTCGTCAAACTTGAAAATATTGATGCCATTGTCACATGATATGCATGCACATTATGTTACAGTACATTTAGTTTAGTTTAGTTTAGTTTAACTATAATCATAAACACAGAATTTCAAACCTTTTCCAACACACAGGGGGCATTTAGAGCCCAAGCAATAACAGCAACACATGCTATAATATTTTATTAATTATCTTTTAATTATAATTTTCATCCTGAGGCAAAACAAATTTATTTTCAATAATGTCCCAAACAATATTACAGCCTTCAGGTGTGAATTTACCTTTAAAACACAAATAATCATAAAAATCCAACTAGCGCATGGAGTGAATCTACATCAGTTGAAAAGACAGGTCATTTTGAAACTCGGTTAATATTATTTTTCTCATCATTCATTCATTGAGTAGATAAAACATTTAGGGATTGCATGAATGATGCGTAGAAAATAAGCTTGGCAAATACAAGAACACCAGTTGAAGGTGTGATACAAGGTTATAAGAGTTACCAATAGCAACAGCCCTGAAGGCAATGTCAAATGATCAAAAATATGAATGGATCTCTAGTCAATCTCTGTTTTAAAGGCTAGATATGAAAGGATGCAGTGCTTAGGCAGCAAAACTCACATGGTAGGAATGCAAATGTAATAATGGTTTACCCATCGGGACATGCAGGATTGACGTTAGTGGACACGGAGGATCTAAGTTTAGAATTCTAATTAATATACATGCCTGTTGTTTCAGCCTCTAAAAAGATGTTCAAAGTGCAACACACACACATATAAAGGTACAGACAAGGTCAGGTACATAAAAAAAATCTATAGGTTGGTACTTCTGTGAAAGTGCTGTGTCAGGTCATTCATGTGCTACTTCTGGAGTCTGTAGCACAATGCCTTTTACAGCACTAAAGTTGTTGCAGGCCAAGAATGCTGCACTACTCAACCATTTCTCCTTGAAATGTTGTCCATTTTGTTTTACAGTTACATATTAGGGGGAAACACATTGCTCGGATTTTCCTTACACATATCAGACAAAATGTTTAGTACTGTACGGTTTTACAAGATTGATCCAACAGTATTCACTGTCCACTATCACTATCAACACTGTTTTCGAAAATATGACCAAACTCTGTGAGAGACTTAAGCCCTTTTAACGAAAATGTAAAAATGTTCAGTCTTTATCTATTTATCTATAAAGTGATGGATTTTTGTCATTCAGATATGACGTGACTTTAACATTAATGTTTCTTACACGAGTCATTTTGTCTTCAAACGACAAAATACATGGTTTTGTCCACACTAACACACACAGAAGCTTTTTTGTGATCCGACTCCTGTATCGGCATGACAACATCATTTGTCTGTCCATAACCGTAACAAATCAGTGCTGAAGAATAAATCAGTGTTATGATGTGACAACGCTGTGGTTAAGATTTGGTTAGTTTTGGGCACGAAAATTACTTGGTTAGTTAATGGGAAAGATAATAGTTTGGGTTAAAACAACTACTTTGTCAAGGTTAGGGAGACATCAATGATGCCACGTTAAGGTTAGGTGACCTTGGTCGTCATGGTTACTTAGTGAACATGTGCTTAAAGTTCAGGAATGATCCTGGTCATGCCTTTAATAAACAACGTTGACAAGAAAGCGGACAACGGTCTTCCATGTTCAAGTCGGATGTTTTGTTGACTCCATCCACCCCGACTTCCTCCCAACACAGACTTTGTCACTCAGTAACAACATCACCTGACTTCCTCCTTTGCTCCCATCATAATCACTATGAGCCACTACAGGGCTTTGTCACTTTAACTGTTTTTGGGACACTTGAAACAAATGATGCTGTTACTCTTCTTGGAGGACCATCTGCTTATTCAAGCATAAGATATACTGCCATCACATTTATGTAAAGAGGTGCGTGTCTGAAAGGGCTATATCCAGAAATCTAAACCCACAATAGTCACAAAATCTAGTTTGTGGTAAAGGAAAGCACATTTACAAAATGTGTGGCCGCAGCTTGTAATCAGTGTCAGGGTACATACTCATTTCACAATTAAATTTCCAGCGGGGCCACGAATTGCCGCTAATAAACATCAACCAAATCAGTACACATGTGCTGATCCAATAGCAACTTATCTGCAATAAGATTTCTATAAGAAAGCTACATTTGTTTAGTGAATGTATCTTTCCCTAGCAGCTTAGCCATACAACAGAGCTTTTATGACACCTCACAATATTATTTCACTCCAATTTGAATTTTCAAACCTTTTCAGTCATTTGCAGCATGTAGGCTGCTGCTGCCCTCAGCTGCAAAATAGGTCACTGATGCTGAGAGCCACTGGCATGAGCCAACAGTGCATTGACTCACCAGCATCACATCAGTCATGGGTCAGTATATGAATCTACCCTCTTTCCCAAATGACTGCTCCACTGTTTAATCTTTCAAAATTGAGACATACTGTGTGTACTGGAAATAGAAGCTTCTCATCTCCATCCAGCCTTTATATTATAAATACCCTGTTTAAGCAAATGTTGCTCTATTCTCACGGAATAATTGGGTGTACCTAAAATGTTCCAGTAGGGAGTGTTAGTCAGCACTAGGAAGATTGGAAAAGATTAAAACCTTCTCTGTGAGAGGCCTAATTATCTCAAAACAATGTAGATTGGCCAATGAAGAAAGTAGTGTTACATGTGCATAGTGACATTTGTCAAATCCAACCTCGCCTACAATAGTTTCCTAATCTAAAACATAGACATTTTAATGGCTACATTGGCCATTTTGGGACAATGCAACATTAGCATTTATTTGGACTTGTGTTCATGTACACCTAAAGAATGCATGTTCAATATTCTATTAGCTCTGATTTGGTCTCCACCAACTCCTGAAGGAAAATATCTGGCTCTTTAGCTGATGTTAGTGTTGTGCAGGTGTAGGTTTATCTTGTTTTCTCAAAATAGCCTGCTGCATCTGTGATGATGCATCTGCGAGCAGCAGGAGTGAACGGAAACGGTAAAGTTGAAGGCCCTAAAACCAAAACAATGAGCCCCTTGGAGCTGAGGGGAACTGCAGAGATGGGTTGTAATTCTCTGGTTTCATCACTACTAGAAACCCCTTTCACATTATACATAGGCATTTGATGCATTGTTGATATTGTAATATTCCATAAATGTATAAATATATTCCAGCCACAGCTGCATTTAATGTCAATACACATTGGTGCCAAGAGATAATTTTACCACTGAGAACACTGCATTCTATTTAAAACACATCAGACACAACTTCCAGACTGGGGCAGATCAAATGATATTACTGGAGGGAACATGGGAGGCAACAATGAAGCAAATTGAGTTAAAGGTTCTATGTGTAATCGCCAGCTAGTGCAGACTTCTATTGTTCAGCTATGTGAAAGGCTGCAGCAAATCAAAACATCCCTCTCCTACTCACAGTAACAGGGGGGGCAGAAAATTCTAATGGGTGTACAACCAGAGCTATCACCAAGCCAGCCAAAAACCAAGGCAGTGTCGAGCATGATAAATTACTGTAGTTATTACTGTGTTTTCAGAGTTATCCTATTTTTAAGGAGTAATAACTGAGCTCCCTGGCAGTGCTTAATGACTTAGGGGTCAGGTTTGTAGAGGCTCAGTTTAGCATCACTTTTCTATCCAGTGTCTCCTACCTGGCAATCATCAAATGTTAGGTCAAGGTGCATAGTTTGCAGAGGACTGTGTGTGTTAACCAAATATAATAGGTCTGCTTTTGCACATTTGAAAGCAGACCAATATGTACAGAGTTTTTTTCTTTACTTGGTTTCAGTCGCAAACATTCAGCAATTACTGCTGATACATAAGTGAAATTGCACCATCATAATAACATCAAGGTGATCAGCCAATATATTTTTATTTTTTGCGACCAATGTTAAACTGAATACAGAAAATATTGCAAGAATTGTAATTCCTGTACAAAACTCTGTAACACACAGCTCCAGCAAATAAACTAAAGATTTAGTGCTTCATCATCAGTCTGAAAGCAGCCACAATAGGCTTCTCTTTCCGGAACTGAAAGCGCATATATATATATTTCTCTGATAAATAATAGATTTCTGTTTGCTTGTTAACTTTTGGTGTGCAATTTATTTCTTGATTGTATCATAAAAAGGTGCTTATGTTCACTCACAAACTTTCAGACTGTGGTCTGTGAAGGGAAAGAGGAAGAGAAAGAGGGAGATACATAGAGACCAGACTGAGGCCACTGCATTCAGATGAGGAACTGTGTGTATTGAATGCCTAAATAGATTTTTAACAATAAAATTGACATTGTTGTGAGGATTTTCTGAGCCTGCTTTCAGCTCCCCTGAGGCTTCAGACAGAGCCCAATTTTTCTGGCTCCAGTAACTGACAAAGATGGTGAAGAGCGGTAGATCCAACTATGAATTTCAAAATGTTCCATCACAAAACTATGGTTGCCTTCTCAGACAATAAGTCAATGTTTTTCTATAGTTTACGTGCTGTGCATGGGGGGTTCAGATGAAGTCTTTGTAAAAACCTAAATCTAAACTCTCTTCTGCAATGGTTAAGATTTTTCTGCTCTAGAATGGAATTAACCACTTGTGATCTGCTACCAACCCTTTAATTATGCGCCTTTGTGGTGAGAATTCTTTTTAAACATCATACTGTACAAGCATGGTTAGACCCTTGTGGTCTTACAGGACTGATAGCAGCAGCACATGGGTCAGACAGCCCCTTGTGGAGGTCAAATGATGCAGCTGCCTCTTCAAAATATTGTAAGCTCACCAGCATTTCTGTGAGATTTTGTCATATGTCGTTCTGTGACCCTGTTGTTTGTTTCCGATAAAAACAGATTTTTTTTTCAAACCTCTTGGGAGGCAGCCTTCTGGCCACTACAGCTGCAGCCAGCACCCACATAAAAACAATGCTGTGCCAATGCAAGAACACAAAGGGAGAGACAGAGAGCGATAGAGAGAGCTGGTGGGTTTTGCTAATACAAGACTAGAACTGTTCTCTGTCCACTACAAAGACAGTTTGCAAATAAGATCCTATTCGCGAGATACTATACATAGAGTAGCTATGTGTGCAAAGGGGAATGCATGAATTATTTCATCCATGCCCTGTAATTATGTTTAAGGGGGTTTATTTCCTTGCCTGTTAAGAATCATGGCCACATGCGTTGCAGACAATGCATCAGTAAGTTGCCCTACCAAGGTCTGTAAGAGGACCTCTGCTGCTGAATGTTCTCTTTTCGGTCCTTGAAAGCATCATCAACATTGGGTCATCTAAAGCCATGACACAAATATAGCTTTAAGCTACTGGCGGCATTTTCATTTTGGCAATGTGATGTGGAATGCTTTCCCTCTGAAAATGACTACATGTTGCCAGCGTTGGGCCATTGAAAAGGCCACCAGATTGAATGAGGCATACTGAATAAGGCAGCTTTTCTTCTGCAATTTCCGCTGCCAGTGCAATTTTCTGCACTGCACATTTGGATAAGCACACAGAACAGTATTGCAGGATGTATTGACTTGCTGTCGATATAATGTTAATTTCAAGCATTAAAGCTTATCTTAAAGTTCACGTTCAGTATGCAGGATGATTCACAGCTGAGTGCCAAACAGACAATTTTTCAACTTGCTTTTTAAAGGCTAAGCTACACAGAGTTTCACTTAGATTGAGATCTTGCATTGTTCATTGTGGCCTATTCATGTATTTTCTTTTACATAAAACTGATTCCTTCTGCTCTAAACCTGGAACTCATGAATGGATAACACGTTTTTCTTGATATATTTGTTAATACTACATGAATGTGGCCAATTAAGCCTGCTTTCCAAAAAAGACACAATGACAAACAAAACAAGAACTGCAGTGGCAGTCATGGGAGTGCAGATAAATGCTTCCGGACCAATTTTCAAACAGACGCGGCTTCTCTAATTTCATAGAGTTGGTATCAGTATCATACACAGTTATCTTGCCTTTAGCCACATTATGACACCTAGTGTAAAAGAGCATGAGCTCCCCTCGCAGTTAGTCAGTGGAACAGCAATCAAAGCAACTTGAGGGAGCACGGAACGGCAGCTTTACCTCAGTAGTGACACACACACACACACACACACACACACATACACGCACACGCTCGCACACACGCAACAAAACAAGCATGTACGTGCTTGCTTTCATGCACGCGCATTCTCATGCCACGTACAACTCAGACCAGCACGTATACGTAAACACAGATCCAGCTGACTATCTGCTTTCACTGAATTAATTAAAGGCAGTAATTCATCCATAACATGGATTCTACAAAACAAAAAAAATACTAACAGGAAGCATAACCGCAACTCGTATCCAATATACAAGCACTTTTAGTTCATGGGTAATGCAGTTTCCGGGATGAATTGATCAATATGGATGTAAAAATGCACGACTGGAGTGCAGACAGAATTAGCTTGAATACAAATATTGATGTCGACTGCATAGTGATCTGTAGGCCTGCAAGTACACCTTCCCTCTGAACGTTGCCCCTGTAATGCCACTCAGTGAAGCCGCGGCACGTCTGCGTAATATGCGAACCCTAAATTCTGAGATCATTGTTTCTCCCAATGTTTAATGCCCCTTTACATCCGCACTTCTGCAGCATCACCGCGGGAAGAGGCTGCCTCACAACGTGCAGAGGGAATGCAGTCGAGTGCACATAATCGACACAATAACTGATCTGCATAATGTTTGGAGATGATGGGTTTATACGATTATAGGGCGCGTGGTGTTATGTTTAATAGCCTCTGGAAGCTCCGTCGACACTAAGTCCGGGCGGAGCTTGAAAGGACTCGCACGCCGATTATTTCAAAGGTAGCTTCACAGTGAGAAGAACATATTGCCTCCATCCTGAAAAGAACACCACCGGCCACCCCAGTAACATGCTGACCACGCAACATCGCCATAATTGTGCCACAATATAGCCCTGCCTACCCGACTACTACCTCGTGGTCAGTGACAGAAGAAAAGAAAAAAAAAATATATATATATGTAAGATACCCTCGTATTATGTTAGAGGTCCATGCCGGGATAGCCGTACTTACCTAAAACTGACTCTCTCCTCTTAGCTGTATTTGTGGTCCAAGATTTGTTAGTTCTCGAGCCAACAACTTCTGCTGGAGCATATGTATCCAGTGCTCATGCTGGTGGCTCAGTCGGTGATGTTGGATTGCGGATGATTTGGCAATCCTTTTCATGCTCAAGGGGAAAAAATCCTTCGTTTCGGCGTGGTCTCGGGCATTGGCGCGCAGAGGAATAAAGTAATGAAGTCCGTCAGGAGGGAAAAGAGCAAAGGGAGCTCTGGGTGTGAGATTTATGCCGACGTGTTTGAAACTGTTGTGTTCTCTCTCTTTTTTTTCTCTCACCGTAGGAGCCGTTTGCGGGTGGAGAGGTGTGGGATGGATATCTAGGAAGGGAGGCTGGGATGCACAGACTGAGGGCGAGAAAGGGGAGGTACAAAGAATACAGTCTCACATTGTAGAGGACGGTCATGGCAGACAGTAAGGGGTGGGTCTGGACTGTATGAGGCGGAAGGCGAGGGGACTGAGGGTGGATGAGGATAAGAACCCGTGTCGTGACTTTTCTTTGCTGACAGGCACATATTTACACCATTGACCACCATAGATAGCTTGGCCGTTTCTAATTAAGGGGGCAAAATTACCCCGGGATCTAAGCACAGGGGCAGGTAGGCTGCATTACTAGGTATGAGAGATTTTGAGAAAGCCGAAACCGCAACAAAGTGAGAAGGCGGTGAGTTGCACAGAAGGTGCCACGCTGTGCCACGTGTAGGCTGTGTACTTTGCATAAAATACAACGTGACTGTGTGACTGTGTTATTGTAAACTTGGAATGACTCGCCGTGAAACTCTCGCTTCTAAAAAATCCCCCATATCTCGGGCTCTGTGGAGTCTCTTTAACTCAACCTAAAAGTAAAACACCGGTGGTTGCTGTCCATGGTGCTGAAACCCAACCTAAGCGAAGTACTGGTTGTTGCTGTGAAACACAACCTATGTGTGAAATTTTGGTTGTTGCGGTCAGTGATTCTGAAAGCAACTCAAGAGGCAACCTATTGATGTAGATGTTATGTAAATTAACAATGTTAGGTCAGTGTGACAGTGGAGGTCAGTGACCTGGTTAGAAGTTTACATTGACACATTTCTCATGGTGAGTTGTCAAGGTTGAAGTCCATATTTGCAATTCTTATGTGACTGTTTTAGGCTAAAGACAATTAGAATTAAGGGATTCAGTACTTCTTCATCAGCACTATGTTAATAATTAGCATTGTTAATACAGAAAATGTAGGAATTAATAGCTTTTTGGTGACTGGTTGCACTGTTAGACATTAATTCACAATTATATCAACTTGAATCTCCATGATCAGGATACAAAGGCTGCTTTTGTGCCTTTGATCTTATATAATATGTGCATGAGTAACTAATAAAACGTGATCGCACACAGATGTACATGCATGTTATGTGAGTACCTGGCATAATTTAAGACATGTATAAACCATGCATTAATCATTCATTTATCGCCTAATGGCATGAATGCTACTAGGTTGTTAGTAGCTTAGTCATTACAAACCACTTGATTTAAATCATCACACAGAACTAGAAGCATTAGTAAAGCTCCAGTAACTTCAGTTCTTGTGGGAGTAAAATTACTGTCTTCATTTTAAAGTGAAGTCTAACTCATATCCCACACACTGTGTGACACTGATCATGACTATTCCTCTGTTTTGCTACACCTTTTGTAAATGCATATCTATGCAGCACACAGTTACAACAATCAACAGCCTGATTCCAATATATGGACATTCAAGATTTGTGAGCATTTTGCAGTTTTAAAAAAAAAAGAATTATGTTATTGTTATTTGAGTTAATCCCTTCACAAAAATACTATTATTACAACTGCTACTACTACCATTAATGATAATAATTATGATGATATTATTGATAAAAGTAATAATAACAATAACCCCACTGTGTTAAGTTAATCACTTCCATATAATTTCCAGAGTGTGTGTGTGTGTGTGTGTTTGATGAGTGTATGGCATGGACACATATTTTGTTATCCATCTTAGTATGTAAAAATGATGAGTAAGAGTGCACACTGTCACTTGCTATTAAATATTTACTTCAGTGTGAAAACAAATCCTCCTCAGGTAATTATATATCCCTTTAAATTTAAGCTATGCTAAGCTCCTTTGTTTGATACTAGATACTCGAGGTA
Source organism: Nannoperca obscura (assembly GCA_036024295.1). Lineage (NCBI taxonomy): Eukaryota > Metazoa > Chordata > Actinopteri > Centrarchiformes > Percichthyidae > Nannoperca > Nannoperca obscura. The sequence continues at coordinate 41,408 of JAVQJL010096795.1, forward strand.
GTGTATTCCACAGCTGTGCTGTGTTATAGAGCCTCACTAAAATATAAGGGTGAATGCTCAACTTAATATCAAGATGGTAGCATAGCAGTTGAAAATTTGCCTCAAACCATTTTTGGTCAGTTTAATGAAGGTTGTTTAAAATGTAAAGTTTCACCAGGGATATGTTTTCCCCTAAGAAGTAAGTATGAAGAAAATGTGTGCAAGTTTGGAGGCAATACGCTGATTAATTGACCCAACACAGAATACCCTGATGAACAAAGAGTGGGCTTATGTCAGTTTAATTTAGATAAACCCACTAACATATTTGTCACATTCAGGTTTGCCCTTCCTCTGAAAAAGTAATTGGTAATTGGTTTCGGAGATGCGATGCAGAGACATACTACTGCATTGACCAAATGATACAATGTGAAGAAAAGCACATGGTTTATATTAGTTTTATAGATTTCAATGCATCCTAACGTATTCTTTAACATCACAGTTAACATGACCAAACCCAGCGGTTATATGTTCATTTATCTTTATTGTTGTTCAAAGCCATTGAACAATTGATTTTGACACCACTTTATCCACAGTAGTCACAGACAGCTTTGCAACTCACTAGCTCTTCAATGGTCCACTTGCAGTCAAGTGTTTGAAGCATTCACCAATGGGCAAAGAACCTGGCGGGACCAGCATTGCAAAGAACTCAATGAGGCTAAATGGATAAATGGGGCCATTAGAGAGTCATTAGCCTGGAAGTGGTGGTGACACGTGCAGTAGTAGGCATAAAATACTACAGGGATCACTGAAGTCGTTAGATTTCATAATTCTATTGGCCGAAGCTTTTAATTTGAAACTTTCCCTCAACTTCGTTCATCAGCGTGTTTTGAGATTTACTGTCACTGAGGGAAAGGAAAGTCTCCAGATACATTCCACATGGAATCCTGCAAACAGATGAATTACTTCTAGAGCTATGTAACGCCACATTGCCAAATAGTTCACACCTTTTGTGGTTGCTTAAATGGCCCTTAGGATAAAGTCACTGTCAGTCAGTAAATGATACATAAGACACTAAGAAATAAACATTATTTTATAACAAACTAGAAAAAGACAAAAGACTAGAATTTCAGTGAGACTGAAAGTGTGTTCTTGCTTATATATGTCAGTCAAGGCTTCATCAAATACACCAAAGCAAGCAAAGTACTTCATGTGGATTTTTAGTTATGCATTTTTGCATGTGTTACTGCAGCTGGTGCAGATGTACTGGGGATAAAATTCTATGTGTTATGTGCATGCTGGTTGTGAATGCCATAGTGAACCATCAATTGCACTGGATACACCTGTCTGATGCAATGTGTAGTAACGTTTGTGTGTGTGTGTGTGTGTGTGTGGTTGGGTGATGACAAGCAGAGTCTTGGTAGGATGCATATTTAAAATTTCCCCATCTCCAGAGGGGAAGTGCTGGTGAGGAACTGCTGCCAAGCTACAAAAAAAAAGAGCAGGATTAAAAGAAGGGGCAAACAGAGTGGGAAGAAAGAACAATTGGCAAGAAAGGAAGGTCTGTTAATTACTTGAAAAATGTGATCCGAAGTCTATTGTGTACCATAGTTTAAATCAAAATATCTTATATTTCAAAGCCATGAAACCCTGTCTGAACAGGTATCTACAGTTTAGGAGCTCACGATCTTCCATTTCGATTGTTTGAGCTTGTCAACCGTTGGTGATGACAGAGACCTTGTAAGCAAACAGACTTCTTGGGCATTTGGCACAGCAGGTATTAGAAATAAAATGAGGAGTGCTGTTGTTCTGATTCTAAGCCACCTTTCAGACGAATAAATTCAGGGAACGTGTGCCCCAGCCAGAGCCGACAGGACGGCAGTTTTATAGATATGTGAAGGTCTTATTGGTGAATTTAGAGGAGGACTAAAATCAAACTCTTGAAATCCAACTCGAAGTAGACTGCACTGTTATGTTCAGCGGCAGCACACTCCAAAAAATCCCATGTCCCGCTATCAGTGGGATCTGAGTATTTTGGAAAAATGTGTCCATCCTTCCAAGACAGACTTACAGAAGGTTTTCTCCTTCTTCACACTTTGACAAAATTCTGCCAACATGGCTATATGTAGTCAGCTGTAGCATATTGAACAGCTTTAAACCTTACCTGCAAATATTGATGTTGGTCACTTTAGATAAATGGTGTGCTTCTTATACGTCGGTAGGAAGGCTAACAAACACTGAAAGCTACAGTTAAAATCACAAAGTTTGTTTACATGTCTCAATGTGCCTGCCTCCTCACATATTTAAAGACTAAAGGACCTTTATTTTCTTCCTTTCAGAAAAAAAATATTTTAAAGATATTTTGACAATGATTTTTGGCTGTAAAAAGAGATAATTTGTGATTTCAGTTGCATTTTAACCACCAGAATTGCTTGTTGAATCCATTAAAGATACATACACAGAACAGTGTGTGATATTTGCAAGTGTTTTGACACTTAAGAAAACTAAAGAAACAGTACAAATATATGTGAAAGGACTACTTTGTCAAATAATTACTTTGAAGAACCCACAGAGATGGAATACTTTGACAAGAAATAAGCTGAACATATGCATGTGTAACAATGGTATAATCTTGCTTAACTAACAATCTTTACATATTTTTTATCATATGTTTAAAATTATTTTTAAACAGTCTTACCAAGATAAAGTATTTCTGATAGTAACACTATTAGCTCCATAGCCATACTGTGCAAAGCATACTAAGAACCTAATTATGTACACTGACTTCCTTAATGACTATTATAAGGAAAATTATGAGCAATATGCTAACACGCATGCCATTCAGCCTCTTATTATTGGCGAGCATGTGTTCCTTTTTGTCAGATATTACCAAAGTTTGTAACTCACAGCCTTCTGGGAATACCTGTCAAGTAAAAATATACTTTTATACTCTGCAGATTTGACTCCATTATCCGCATAACTATAATAATTGTGCCATATTCAACACCAGCCCAGACACAATTCCCTTACAGGAGCTAAATTTATCTGGACTGTAATGATCTCGCATCTACCTTCTTGTTGGAAACCATGGGCTAAATCTTCCTTCTAGCTGCCCAGAAGACTGTTAGCGCTCGCTAGATTGACAACCTACTAATGGCTGATCTCTAAGGCTTAGGCCACAGAGATGTTTCTACCCGGTGTTAGCACACGCTGTTGCGGAAGCCTGTCACACTGTACCCAGACCTCTCCCTGCCAGGGCTATGAAGGAGAAGACAGATGTCCAAATAACCAGCAGGTCCATCAGTCATGAGGATTTTTTTCTCTCACAGGGCGAAGGAGGGAGGGTCAAGTGGGAGAAACACAGATGAATGAAGATGACACCATTCTAGCCTCTCTGCTTCTCTAATGAAAAACAAACTCATTTTCAGGAGGTTTTCTGGGTAATAAGACAGTCAGCCAGCCAGATCCAATCATAGAGACAACAACTTTTAAAAGTATCACCTTACTATTGAGGCCACCACATGAATCTTCCATTTCAAGCCAAAAGACAACTCCTGAATATTAGAAAAACAAATGGTTAATTGTCGATGTCGACATGTTTGATGGTATTTGTTAACCAACGCTTTAAGGCCAACAAAACACAGGAAAAGAAAAAGTATGCTAAATGCATACTGATAAAGTATTCAGCAGTGACACATGGGGGCTGTAATGAAGCTAACCTTTGATTTCCAACTGATAACACTTTGGGTTTGGCATATCTTTCCTTGTTACACATCCGTGTGAGACTGGTTGAGGTGTCACATTGACAGATACAACAGCATTTGATTTCATGCTGGTACAAAGAGTTCTCATTTCATTTTTAATAACCTTAATTTTAAATGATTGCGTATTTATTTTCTTTAAGTGAAACTACATTTTAAATCACACATTAATAATCTGTGTATGTTGGTAATATACGTATCGGTTGAGAAAGGGCCTACAGTGCATTAGGTTCTTCAGGAAGTGGAATCTTGAAACCATCTCAAACTATTGATTTCAGACATGCAGCTTTTATCACTGAGAGATGGAAAAACTGCCAATCTAAATAAGATAACGTTAAAGAGTCTTGTAAATTGGTTTTAACACAATGTGCATGTCAAACAGTATATCAGAGAAGAATAAGGTTTTAGTAAAAGTACAATGACAGAATGTGATTACTGGACCCGTAATGTCTTTGTAGAAGCATCCTGAGGACATTATGATAGTGTGACTAAACTGTTTAAAACCCGCTGTTACAAAATCACAGATGTCAGCTGTTCATCCTTGCTGGCTGTTGTGTACAATGTACGGAAAACTTTAAGCTTAATGACAAGGACCTTGAATGAAGGTGTATATAATATGAGTAGTGTTACAGGTAATCTCTCCGCATGTGGCAATGTTGCAGCCAGTGTGTGGGTGGCTGCTCAGCATGCAATAACCATATTTCTAATTGCCCATCTGGCACAAAAGCAAAGGGCTGAGCACACTGAGGGTGCACAAGATATCACAAAGTTTAGCAGAGCGTAAGAAAAAAACAAGTTTGAGGATGCATTTGAAAACATTCTTGATTACTGGGTGCAATTCAACCATTTGTCAGGATTTTTGAATGACTTTGCTGAATTCTTAACAGAGGAGAATACTTGAATGCTGGAGTGTTGCCTCCTGGGCTTCACATTCACTTCACCATCAAAGTATTGTTTGGCTGTATCATTACAGCCCCTTTCATGTGGTAACCTCTGCTCTAAAGTTAGCCCTCAAAATTCGAAGGATGTGGTGCCAATGAAAATCAGGTAAAGTTATAACCAGTATCTTTACATGGAAGCTATCTCATCTTGACATACTACTATGGTCAATTTCATTAGACATCTGGCAGATTTTAGACTGCCAAATACAATTTTCTTTGATATCATGTTAATGGTTAAGGGGTGTGACTAGAGGACTTTTTAAAAGTGGGAGTACATGCAGGATCTATTCATTTTTGGGGGGGGGGTTCAGCCATACTAGTCGAATGAATGGCTCTAGGGGTGGCAATGTCGGTTGGTCAGCCTGTCTATCACTTTGTTCCAGAATGAATATCTAATATTAGATGAGAGCATGCTTGCATGCTGACATTAGCATTCAGCAGAAAACCATGCTGTGCCTATAGGTACAGCCTCACAGAGACACTAGCACAGGTGGGGGTAATAGATGTAATAGATCTTTGAGTTTCTGCGGCGTGTCCAGGCTATAAGGTCCTACATTAGGCCTTAGTCTTGCTAACAACATAATTATACAATGGCAGTCAGACAACCTTAAGTTTGTTACTGCATAGTGCTAGTTTGATTTGCATTTTGTTGTTTTGTTAGAAGGATTTTATGTTATTAGAAGGATGAGGACAGAAAACTGCTGCTGCACTCCCTTCTGTACGTTGAAACTTTTTTCAAAGTTTGTAACCTAATAAATGAAGTCACAGCAGATATTTTGTAATTAAGAGATGATAATGTATTATAGAACACGCACTCTATATTACCTATTGTCGAATACCTACAACATTTAACCATTTATTCACATTTATTTACACTACATAATGTGAGACTAACTATTATCATGTGGAATATCCAATAGAAATGTAGGCCAAATTAAAGAAGAATCTAACTCCTGTTACTGATGATTATGGGGAGTTCTCTTTACTCTTATTGCTCTTGGCAAACTATCTAATTTAAACACAAAATGTGAGCTTTGTTTGTTTCTCATTCCAGACAGAAAGAGGAGAATAAACATATGCAATAGGATTACAATGGAAAAGAAAACAAAGCAGCCTTGAGAGTAGTTGTTCAGTCTAAATAATTAAGCGGTGATTAGGATGTGGCCAAAGGCTATCTGATGGGCTCAATGGCATGCTGTGGACTGCGCTGAAGCTCTTCACTGCAAAATATGCGTTGTTGTAGCCAGCAGTGAAAAAATCTCATGCTCCCACTTTTCCATTTTCCACTTGACAGCAGCTCTTACTGTCCTTAGCATTCTCTTTCTCCCTCTAACTCCGTATCTAGATGTCTTTCTTCATTCCTTTTCAGATTATATTTTGCTCCTCTGCCCTTTTCATGTGTGTACCCACTCATCATTTATGCATTCTACGTAGCACTGTGAAGACTCGCATTTCTCAGCTCTGGGCACTTTTTGAAGCATATTACACTTATGGGACTTTGTTTTCACATTCATTTAATCATTTCGACATTTCATTTCATGCCCTGCTCTTTCATTTGTTAAAACCCTGTATATTTTTGTTTGCAGAGATTCCTGGCTGCTCTATTGTGAAATAACTGGCTTTCCTAATTAAGTGCTAATTTAAGCTGTGATGATATTTTAATCACCCAGAGCAAAAGGAGAGCTCATAGATGCCTGAGCCTGGCAGGAGTTTAGCACATTACTGAAGCTTTAGCCCCAATCATTTTGGGAGATTTGCTAGTAAAAGATACATACAAAATTCACTGTCTCTATGTACCTGTTCAAATGACCAGATTTACAAACCACCATGAACACCTGTGTCTCATTACAAATCTCAGCATGAAGGCAATCAGCAGAACTGTGCATTTGAGAAGAAAATTTGAAAGCAAGACACGTGTTGACAGTGAAGAGGAACTGCAACATTACTGAATGTGAGGCTGAAACCTCAGTAAATGAAATGAAAAGAAGAAAAACAATATTGTTTGGAAGACTGAGTTCTAGGATCTCTGATAAAAATATATTGCAGAGTGACAGAAGGTCAGTGAGACCATGGATTCTGGACGTTTAAAGTTGTGCACTTTTAACAAGGTAAAAACAACCCTGTCTGATTGCAAAATAGAGACTGGAAAACACATCAGCATGCACAGAGCCAGTTTCAAAGTAAATTGGGAAGGTGAGGGAACTATTTTTAATTTACTAAAGTCAGTGGCATTGTACCTGAAAAGAAGGGTTACACAAAGGCCCAACTGCAGGTGGAGTTGAGCAAGTGATTCTATACCAAATTGATTGCATTCACAAATCAAATAAATGGCAAAGCAACATTCCATTGCATTTTGTTTTTACAGCGTAATATAAAGTAAGCCTTTTGGCACATTTTCTGATTTAATGTATGACTTGTGTTAGGTTGACTGGTGGTGCGCTACAGCACAGAAAACCTGCCTAACTGACTGCCAGCAAAATGTCCTGGTCCACACAGACGGGATGTAGCAGGTGCAGTGTTGAGGATACAGAGGGAAACAACACAAGCTCTAGTGAGGCATCAAGGCACAGTCATCTCCCTCATGGTCTGTTCAACTACAAAACAAGCCATATGCTTTGCACTGTAGTGTGTCTACTCCGTGGACTAAGGGTCTGTCACTTGAGTCAACATACACGGCTACACCTTTAAGTATCTCCCTCATACTATTAAACAAAGACAACAGAATCAAACCATAATGTTATGACATCTGGCTTATGACAAAAGTGGCTTGTAACTACAAGGTTGTCGGTTTGATCACCAGTAAATTTTGGGTGGGGAAAGTGAAAAATAACAGAGCTTGTGGAATGGATCACCTCGTGAGAACGTTTTTAATAACATTTCTTCTTTTTTCTACTGAGAATGAAAAATTGTGCATCGCTGATGTGCATGTGTATACAAAAAACCATACATACATATGTTTTGGGTCTGTTTTCCCCAACCTTTTGATTTAGTATTCTGCACATTGTTCCCTGGATAAATAAAGGTTTTGAAATATGACAAATCGTTTACCTGTACAGAACAAGCTGAAAGGGAAAAAAATATTTGTCTTTAGTTAATTGGAATTTACTGGCTTTCTATTTTCTAATCATAATGCCTGAGTGTGTGAATGTGCAAATATCTGTTGCAGATGTCTGAAGGAGAAAGAGTTCACACGTACCAGATAGCAAACAACATGTCATAAATATTGACATCTCATTGTGACAGCTGCAAAATCCTAAGTTCCTGTCTGTACCCCCTCAGCAAACACAGACAAATACACAGACACAGACAAACACACGCACACACTCACATGCACACACACACACCCTTTTGTGTCAACAGAGGGTTCTGAGTTGTGTTGAAAGCTTGTACAGTAGTAAGAGCGACACTCTCTTCTTCAAGGGAAAATACTGACTGCCACAAAGAGATGCTGGATTGCTTTCTGGGACCTGTTTGAGTTGCCTGGTACTCCAGGAACTCACCGTGCCAAGCATCTGGAGCAGAATATGTATTTGCATGATGATGTAAATATTGTAAAGCTATTTAAATAGCATGGTCAAAAAGTCTAATTTGCGGTGTGTAATGGCAAAACCTTCTCTACAGTGTATGTCTGCTGTGTGAAAATACATGAAGACAATACATTTACATTCAATTCACAGACATGTATGGCCTGAATTATGTTCTTGTCATTTCTTTTACCCGATCTTTGTCTTATTTGATTAACTTACTTTATAACATCCTACTCAACCCATCGCACCACGTGTGTTGGTATGGGTCTGTAGTATAGCGACTAAAGCAGCATCTTAAATGTGAGTGATGTCCGGACGACAGCTCAATCTCATAAACAACTGGGATGGGTTTGAAGTTATTGAACATGGTCGGTAGGGCTGTGTGTGGTGAAATCACTTCATCACATGTGCCAATCTTCCTCCAGCTCTAATGTAATTAGCGTGGATCTCCTCTGTCTGCTCTGGCCTTTTGTTGTTTGATAAATGTAATTAGATAAAATGAGCATCAGTAAGCTAAGGCCTCAGTAGTCTGAAAAATGTGACAAGAAAGTCATTGTCATTAACAAAGTGGCTGAAAATGTGCTCAGCTTTCTTCTCCTTGAAGTGAGGTTAAAATCTCATGCACACACACACACACAAAGAGAGAGAGAGATATCTGAATCTTTTCAAATGGTTGACAGACACACTGAATATAAGATAAAACTAAATGTATGTACCCAAATTCTCACACAAAGTTCCTAAACTGGTGTCTGGCTCCAAACTCCTACATTTTTAACCCTTTGTGAGACAAGAATATATTTTTGATCACTTCATATCATTTAATCGCCTTCATTAAACCTGATATAAACTGATATAAACTGAAGTCCAATATTCATTCTCTTTCTCTGTTTTGCTCTCCACCAACTCCTGAGGGAAATATCTAGCTCTTTAGCTGCTAAATGCATAACTGTGTAGCTAGTCGTACATTTTGTCAGTCTGCCTTTTTTGGTTCTGGGCAGGTTTATCGTACCATGAGCTGAGATGCTGAAACACTCTGTAGAGCTGAGGGGAAATGTCAGTTGATAATTCTCTGTGGTTTCATTACTACAGTGAGTGACCCCTTTCACATTTCACTTTCAAATTTTTTTTAAAAACATTGTTTATATCAGTTTTGAAGTGTGAAGGAGTTTGGATCATTCAACTACAAAATATACCAGAAGCCATTGGGTGGCAGTACTTGAAAGCAATCAATAAAACAGATGAAGATTATCTGTCTCAAACAGCTGCACGTGATGAGGAAAAGCACAATTGGAAAAAGTGCTAACCTCTTGACAAGAAAGGCTGTCTGGTTGTAAAGGTGAAGATTGAGATGGAGCCATTTGAGGTTGTGTAAGAAAGGTTGTGTAAACTGTTGAGTCAAGCTGTAAAGGGGTGTGTACTTCCATGACTATAGCAAGTGAGAGGAAGGTATATAATGAAGTCAATGATCATACAACAGATCCATTCAATTCTAAAATGTATCTATACTTGTGTAAAGATGTGAGATTGACTCCAAGAGTAAGTCAAGTTATATTAGAGTATTATTAGCATTAGCATTATTAGTTACCTACAATATGAATCTGGCTGTATACAGCATTATGATGCTGGAGAGTCTACTTGAAAAGCTGTTCTTCACAGTAATTTGCAAAATGTAAAACCATATGGAGAGGATAGACACTTTGGAAAAATAATGGAAAACCATATGGGTAGCTAATGTATTTTTTGTCTCTAATTTTCTGACAACAGGAGTCTGTTATTTCCCTCTGAATTACATTTTTCTTATGTGCATGTGCCAAATCCAGTGGTGATGCTGTGCATTCTAAGCTGTTCATTTGACTGGGTGGATAAACCTGCCTGTGCACTTGCACAGATAGCCAGCAGTGATGTTGGAGGGTAAACCATGTGTGATGGATGAACACAAAGTGATCCATATATTTCCTTTTTTAATTTCTTTTATGTGTACATTCTTGAAATGTTCTTATCTATCATGCTGGGACTGGCAAATTACTCTGGCAAGGCTTATGAACATGCTGCAACTGAAGCAAACCTGTCAAGAAAGAATACCTAACTATTTTTAACTTTCAAATTGTGGGATGGTAAGCTCTTGGCTCTAAAGAAACTAAAGTAGAAAACACCTACTGTAGTTGTGTTAGCTTGTCTGGTAAAACATTGTAACTCACACTCAATTGAATCAATGTCCATCTCTTAGTTTTATAAGTTCTTTAGACTGTAATTTTTTTTCATCAAACCCAATTTGGATCCTTACTTGAAGTAAACACCTTTTTTCCTATGACATTCCTCGAGGCACTGCACACAATTTATACCACTAACAAGCATAAATTACACTGGGGACTAAAAACCATTTGGCTCTCCATGAATTCCTGCTTTTGCCGGTTTTAAAAAGAGGAAATTGCAGAAACATTTCCCTTAGTCATTTTGCATTTTGAAAGGTAACACTCAAGGATGCCAACGCCGTTGGCATCAAAAGGCTGAGGCTTGCAATGTTGAATAGTCACATATGAGACAAATCATTTCAATTCTCCACAAATAATGTGCATAACAAGAGTGATGGATAATTCTCCATCTTCTGGAAGTCTTTCATGGGAAGACGTTTAGTCAGACCTAGCATTTAACCAATCCGGTGGCAGGAAGATGAAAGAGGAGGAGACAGCAGGAAAAAAACAGTAATAACAGAGTAGAAAGATACTAAATTATTTTATCAATGATTATGGTATCTTTGACTCCTCCACAAGTTTGTGACACTTATTGTAATATTTTTGAAAAAACATTACTGAACTAGCATTATGTCGAATTTATATGCCGTTCCTCTTTAATCCAATGTTCACATCACACCCGTGTTTCATCTTTATTCCTCATCTTCCCTACAGTATATCTAAATCCCTCAAAGCCTTTGTGCTACCTGCCTAGTAGGAAGGCAAACATCCCATCCTTCCCATACTGTTTCACAAACTTTGCAAGTGCTGCCTTTGTCTTATTACGTGTGCAGAATTGGAACTCTGAGATAAGGGCTGGGCACATGAAATACTCAGTTCAAGTCTTTCCCAAATGCCCTTAGCATCTCTGAACATTGATCACATTTGATTGTCTGTGTGCAAGACTCTTGACCATCATAATGTGCTTGGGAAAGGAGTTTTTATGAGAAAATTGATGACTACAAAAATGAATGATGACAATTTTAGAATAGTTGATCATTCTAAAATAAAGACTTTGAGACTTTGGTCGAGGCTTGGGACTTAGTTGATAATTTTAAGTACAGGTTGATTAACTGGTAAAAAAAAACATCTATACATGATATAATATTCAGTAAACAGTTTACTAGGGGTCTACTGAAATATCTTATATAATATTTTACAATATCATGCTTAAAATGCATTGTTTGTTTTGAGTGTCAGAATTTTCTTCTGGCTTTGAGTTCTTGAAAGGTTCTTCTGTATGTTTTCTTGGTCATGAGCAGTCAGTGGAGTTTCCCTGACTGACATTTGCTGTAACCAAAAGCGACCAACTTCCACAGATTTTGACTGATTGATTTTGACAGCTTGCTTTGCTTTTAGAGTGAGTGTCTTCCTTGATATTACCACTAGGAGTTGCCATAGTCAGAAATTCATAGAATAGAATAGTCTTTTATTTGCATTTTGCACAAAAACCTATGACCTTTTTATTTTAGAAAACTTTGAATGGTGACACTAAAAACACAAGTGAAATAAAACATAATTGTCATTTTTTTGTATTTTATTTTCAGTCTTTTTGTTTAAAGGATCATGAGTACATCTAACTTTGAGCCTCTTGTTGTGAAGCAATCTGAAACGAGAGCTGACTATATCATTACAGTCCAACAGCACACATACATATGTAACATTCTGAAATACATGAAATTCAAATAAATTTTTCATTATCTCATTCACTGAAGTCTAAACCAATATTTGTATGTATATGTTACACCCATGTATTATAAATTACAAGTTATAAATTATAAATTCAAATAAAGGCAGAGTTCACCAGTGAACATTTGATGGTGAAAGAGTTTATATGTTTGTCCTAAAAGTACATTACAATTCCTAGAACTCTGTCATCACCATCGCCCTCCCACACTGCGTGATGTCAGGCCAGGTGGCAGAATGGTTCTCCATTGACAGCTTTGGATTAATTTTGGACCTGGTCCTGCATTAACAAGAAATGTCTGAGAAGCAGTATTGTGCTGTGGTACACTCATTTACTGACAATATTATTTCATGCCTCTCTATTACATATACCTGCAATTAAACTTGGTAATCACTAACCTATATGTGATGTGTTCTTAGAACTTTAGTTGCAGTGAAGAGATTTACAGTACACAGTGTCTAATGGTGACCTTTTCTGCTGTCTCACACACTCAACATGGTACCCTTCAAATCATCTGCAGCTGTCCGCGAGTACACACTGGGCCAGTTGCCCTGCCTTGACTTTAGTGGCAGTAACAATCAATTTATATGATCCATTCTGCTCACATGCCTCGCTGCAGAACCAGCCTTCATCATCCAGAAGTGCATGTTCCGGGTTTGTGCATGACAGATGAAAACCGGGAGCCTTGGCTGAAATTGCTGCAGCACTGCACCATAACCACCTCTCTATTTGAAATGAGAAAATGACAGAGATGATTTATGAGACAACATAATTGTTGCTGCATTACTTAAATTATATGTTGCATCACTGAGAAGCATCTTCATTTGAATCATGTCATATTCAATTGCAAAACCTACCTTGGGCCTCCTGCTTTTGCAGTGGCAGCTTAGATGTAGTTCATGTCTGGTAGCATAAATGCGTCTACACTCTACTCTTCAATGGCAGTCAGCCATTTGTCAACTGTCCACAACAGGAATAACTTAACCTGTTTATTCAGCCATTTTGACTATGTGCAGTGTAGCATATGTGGTACTTAAACCTGAGAGGGACTAATAATGATAAATTCATCTCAGGGCTGCTGATCATAATGCGGAACTACATAGCAATTCATACTTTACATAGTTTAACATGGTGTAATACCTGTGTACCTCAATGAAGATCCAGATATATTAAATTATATTATTAATGTTAATGTGGAGTGGGTAGAAATGTTCTTTGTGAGCCAGAGCCATTATTCCCAGCAATTTCTCTATCTATCCCTATAAATGAGTGTCACAGTTTGTATGTGTGTGTATGAGTGTTTGAAGGTAATAATGATTTGTCTGTTTACCTGCTGGAAGATAATTTCCTTCTGGAAGTCAGCTAAAGCATCCGCAAGCTGCTTCAAATGCAGAACAGGAGTTGCACCATTGCATCTGGCATGAACACAGTGGACCAGTGTGCTCCACGCTCACGCCATCTCCACAACAGAGGACAGGCTGCCGAACATTATGGACGACCAGCATGAATCCCTGGCATTTATTGATGATTTCTAAAACCACGGCGATAGTACTGGGATTTGACAAGACCACACCGAGACTGTCCTGTTCGGGGAGGATAGGCCATTGTGATTGAGGCTTCTCGAAACAAAACAAAAGCATGTTTTCTTTACTTTCCCAAAGGACCCATCTACTGTCGCTCAGCCATCATTTCCTTTGTAAAAAACAAAACAAAAAAAGAATCATAGTGCAGACAACTAGACTGTATTTAAATTTATTCATTGTAAATTCACTTCTAATATTCTAACTACCCTCCAAACTTAGAGGAGCAAATTCACTGATAACTAAAAACAAATAATATAGGTATTTTTAGGTATAAGATAAAATTAAATTAAATCCCGATGATCATGAATTAAATAAATTGTACTTTTTCAGTTACTTGATACAGTTACAGGATACTTTAATGAAGTGAAGTCAAATCTGAGGAACATCTGACTAAGTTGCCATGCCTTCTGGATCCATGAATCCTGTTCATTGAATTTTACTGGGCTCAAGAGAAGCACAACACCCTGAAATGTACTTAAGGCAAAATAGCTTTGGACCTGCCATCCACTCTGACCTCCTCCCTAAGGCCACAGTCAGACAAAAAAACACAGCCTCCCCAATAATTTGACCGGGCTTACTCCATTAACACAGTAAGGGTGCCAACAAACAGGGCTTTGGCAAAACAAATGCAGGGTGATCCGGGTGAACTTGGCTAAACTTTTGCCTGAATCCGGTGTGACTATGCATCATCCGATGTGTGCAGGCTTTTACTGAGCAATCAAGTCACTCACGTTACATTCACTGGTTTGGCTGAACCAGTTCTATAATCACAGATAAGCAAAGCTTAACCTGTGTTTAATTACTGATTAATTCTGACACTGCCTGTTGACTGCCTGTTGTGTAAAAACACAATGAAGCCTTTTACCTCAGCATATTAGAACATTTGAAAGACTGAATTACCCTGATATTGAGAGGCTATTTCACTTGCGTTGCATAAGGCCATTAGGTGACTAAATGATTTGTTTGTTTCACATCTGATTTTCTAAAATCCCAATACCCAAGGCATATAACTAAGCAGTAGTATCAGAATGTCACTGCCCACAAGAGATCTGCAGTATTCATTTGTTCAATTGCTTGATTAAAAAGAAATGTATGTTTTTTAGTTGCATTTAGGACCTACATAAACATGCACTGTCTGGCTAAAAACTGAATAAACCAAAGAGGAGAGAAAATGCAAATAGTCTGGGTGTTAAGACAAATCCGTTCTGCAGACTCTGCTTCAGGGGTGCAGACATATTTGTGACTACAACTGTGGAGGTTTTATGAGAATATGAATGCTTTGGGGCGAACAAAGAAGCTTGGTTTTATTGCATGTGTATGTGTGGATTTGTTTGGGTGGATGCATGACAGCAAGGATATGTGTGAGCATGTCTGTGTCTGAATATGACAGGTATATGTAAGTGTAAACATTTGGTTGCCAGCAGCAGGAAAGAATCCATGTTGACAATTGTAAAAGCTTTGGGTATTGTGGTCAGGTATTCTCTTCAACACTCGGGAAAACTTGTGTGGTTTCAAGGCAGCGCAGTAATGCATTTTCAAGAGAAGCATCTGTCATAAAATTTATATCTCACTGCAACTGCGGCCCATTGAGCAACATCTCTGCACCACAGCTTGATCCATGGTCATCCCTCCCCCTTTCTGCTCCCAGTCCATTTCACCCTTCCCATTTATCCACACCTGCCCCTCGAATCGTGGATGATCCTGGTTGATGGTGACTTCACCAAGGCCAGTATCGAATGCATTACTCTTAAGGTCAGAGCCCAGGGAGCTTTGGATGATCAGATATGGGCTTCAAGTAACGTAGTGCATGTTACAGCTTCTTAAAACGAAAGAGCCTGCAGTTGTTCATGGAAAATGGCAGATTTTTAAAAGTGAAAGGCAAGATCCACTGTGACGTTTCATAATCCCTTTGAGAAATATCACTGTAATGAAAACACTTTTTCATGATAGAATAATATGGTTGGAGCATTTTCATATTTCGCATTAGAAATACATATACCTTATGCTTGGATTTAAGAGCACAATCCTGTTCTGCATAATTGTCAGGTGTAACCTTTAGATAATATTGGATGACCTTTAGCATACTGGAAAGCCTTACTCTCTGGGTAATCTAACCCATCAACATTAAAATCATTTACCAGGTGGGGGGCTGATAAAGCTTACGTAGCTTTGATGACACCACAAGGGCAGCAGCAATTTGCAGATACAAATCAGAAAATGATTTTGCATTAGCAATCATCCCAGGGTATTTGCAATTGCCCTGGGGAAAGCGGAGGAAAAATATGATTATATGCCATATACTGCACTTCAGTCAGTTTTTAATTGAGGGAAAACTGGCATTTAATTAACAATTGACCAAAAGGAAATGAGTTTTATTGATTTGTTTGCTAAGGAACAACATTCATTGTTGCATGTGCAGCTCACTAGTTCAGTCCTTGGAGGGAACAGACAGAGAATGAGTTGTTTATCAGCAAATATTGTAGCCAACACTATGAATTCTATGGTGAACATTCAAAATGTGGACACGCGCCTGCAGGGAAGGGAAAGAGAAGAATGGGTGAAATTACAACAATTTATATATTTAATATCATGACAACTACTAAGACAACTATGTCTTGCAAATTTAAGTCATGCTCTTATTGAAAATAAGTTGAAATTCAGTTATGACTGAAAGCCATTGCTTTTCATCATATTTTGGCATGTTATTGCATGTTCCATGATCTAAAAAGAAGACAAAAAATATATATATATTTGATTCTAATAATCTGAAAGATAAGCATAAACATCACTGTTTCATAATCTCAAACAACATTCAGTATTTTGTTGCTGAATTGTGCTCCTGCTTCTCATCAGCAGTGGCAGATACGGATGCCACATGGTCAGCAATAGCTCTGAGAACTCATGGTCACATAGGTCCAGATAAGCTTGCAATATTTTGATGATTTAAACCAGTTATATGTGTACTTCAATCACAGCTATGGCGTGTTAAAGCATTATGATCAGTTTTTGGGGGTGTTTTTTTTACCTGAAACAAAATGTATTGATTTTAATTAGGATTGAGAGGCAAGCTAGCAACAGTGTGAGAGAAAAACAGAAATGGTTTGAGTGAATGAAACAATGAAAATGCCTTTTGTAATAGGTCTTCGTTTCCTCCATCAGGAAAATGCAATTATATTTGGGGGGGGGGGGGGTTATGCCATAGGAAGTGGTGTCAGGAATAGGCACAATTGCCAAAAGTAAAATAAAATGTTGCTTGGGCCAGACTAATGACAGTAATACCTATATACCGTACATTTTAATAATTATTTTTTGTTGTTGTTTTTATTTATTTATTCATTTTAAGACCTGGTTTTTCTCATTTCCCAAGAATAAGTATTATACCTGTAATTTTAGTGTGTTTACTAGATGTAATTTGTACAACTCATGTAACTTTAATGTTACAAACATATATGAATTCTAGAAAACTACAAAAAGCCTTTTAGGTAAAAGCACTGTGTAAAATAAGGTGGGCACAAAATAGTGAGCCAGTCGGCAGCTGCAACAGTGTTCAGACATAGACATATTGGGTAAAACAGCTGCAATTCCAAATGTGCTTTAAATTTTGGGGTAAAAGTGGTGCAACTACGGAGAAAACCACTTTATTGCTTCTCATGCTGGTTGGACATTTTGGGCAGATCAACAAATAGTTTTTTGATTGCTGCATTTGAACAAACAAACACACACACAAACACCCCTCACAACTACTTGTTAAAAGGCAGCTGGGTGGGTGGTAGGGATGGTTCATTCCAGATCTCTTCACTAGCAGAGCTGTGTGGGTGGAGGAGCATGTCTGGAGTATGAAAACAGTGCCAAGGTTGTAGCTCATAACACTGGGTAAACACATGGCGGGGACACACAAGCACTCATGCACTGACATTACACACACACACACACACACACACACACACACACACACACACACACTCATAGGGACACAAACGGCCCCTCAACATAAAAATAAAAACCACACACAACTTGCTTTGTTCATTTCTATGTGCTGTCAACATGTCTGCCATGACCAAATGGACAAGATAATTTTATCACCACCATCTAGCCCCAGGTCTGATTATTGAAGTCAAAATTAACTTACCATCCTATGGCCCCAGACCTCCTGTTTATCCTCCCTTTAATTTATTTTACCCCCTCTATCTCTGCCCTGTCGAAAGTGCCGTGAGCTACACTGAAGTAAGGGCCGTGGACTAGAATAGAGTTGAAGTGATAATCAACCTCTGCTTTCACTCATTTTACTACCTTGGTCTCATCTCATGACATTAATATGTTATCTGTTGTGCAGGATAAAATAAAAACACCCAAAGGAAAGAGAGAGAATAAATACAGCAAATTAAAAGTAAGTAAAAATGACTGATCTTTCGTCTCTCTTTTGATGGGTCTTGAGCTTGTGCTGACTGCTGATTAGACTGACAGAGCCATTCTGACTCTGACTCACTGAACTGGTTTTCAAAGCAGCCTGTGTGTGCAGGGTGTTTGTGTGTGTGTGTGTGTGTGTGTGTGTGTGTGTGTGTGTGTGTGCTTGGCTGCTTGTCTTTTTATGTATGAGTGTGTGTGTTTGCATAAATGAGCAGTCCAGTCATTCATCACGGTTTCATTTCTCAGCTTCATGAATAATGTCAGTGTGTATGCATCTATTTGATGTCCCCCAGTATAGAACTGCAGTGCAGCTTCGGAGATCTCTATTCATTGTAAATCAAAATTTACCAATTAAACTGAATCAATTCACTGCACCAAATGTCATGTATATTTTGCACATCCCACTAATATGGAATCTATCAGGCATGTGTTTGAACACGTATTAATAAAGCAGGACAACTGTTGCCATCTTCTTTACTCATACTCATGTAAGGTTAATGGGTTGAAACTACTAAAAATGTGCATTTTGAATTGAATTTTAAGTGAACAATCTGAGTTTGTCTGGGTGCTAACAGTAATTTAACAATAACACTGCCAAATATCTCTGTCTTACTAGATGGAAACAATTCTAATTGTAGGCCGAATAACATCTGGTGTAATAGAAATATCTCAGTGATCCAGGCTCGATATGGGCCAAGCAATAAACAAGGCAAAAATGAATAAATAAATAAAGTCCCTTGTTGAATGGTGAGACCTTAAGACCTGTCAGGGCAATTGGAGAACAAAGCAGCCTGGAGCTGAAACAATTTCTTGAATGAGTCCACTGACATAAAATGAATTGGCAACTATTTGGACTATTGATTTATCATTTAAGTCATCTAGTGAGCAGAATGTCAAACATCCTCTGTTTCAGCTTCTCGAATGTGAATAATTATATTAGTGTTTTATTATTTAGTATTTTATATACTAGGCATTTACCTTTCCAGATATTTTTATGTTTTTTGTGTTTATGACTAGAGCTGCAACAAGCAATTATTTTCATTATTGATTATCATGTTTTTTTTTCAATTTTTGGATTAAATATTTAGTCTATAAAATGCGAGAAATGTGCAGTTTCCCACAGGCTATGGTGCCATCTTTAAATTGCTGTTTTGTCCAACAAACAGTCCTAAACGCAATGGTATTCTATTAAATGATCTAAGACACCCTGTACAAAAACACCAATTCTTTTTTTGTTTGTTTGTTTTGCTTGATACATGACTTTAATGAATGCCGGGGCATCTCTGTAGCACCACAATGCTTCATTTATAATTAGTTTGTTGTGACACATTTTCCCTTTCTCAAAAAATCGCTGTTCAACCAACAACTTGCTTAAAAAGTTCTTTATTACTATGTTGTAACATACATTTTTCATATTATTTTCCATAATAACTAACTGACTTTTTTAGCAACTACTCACAGAGGATAAATCTCAACAGGGCACCAATTTGCCCACTTTACTTCACCGGCCCAGAATAGCACTGCAGTCATTCAAGACACGGCAAGTCAAATGTCAGCTCTTTTGGAAGAAAACCTCCATACTTTCCCCTCAAACACTGGTGTCTGTCACCACTGAGATAGGATGAAGATTGAAACCATTTGAAAGAGGCAAAGTTTCCATATGTCCTCAGCAAAGAACAATACCTCAACTTTGAAAACAGCTCTAGCTCAAAGTGAACAACATTCGCTCAAAAGACTGAAAAACAAGACAACCAATGTCCCTGCAATATCAAGATAAAGAAACGACAGACAGATGACAGCCCTCAGCTGCCTTCTGATCTCAGTTTTCCTACATCCATGGGTTTGACACCACAGAAAAGGGACAAAAAAGATGGATGGAGTTCAAGGATGTCTGACAGATGGATGGTAGAGATGCAGGGCTAGCTCCTAGCAGTCGTAATTAAGTTGCGTAATTGCACAGATAATGAGTCAGTCTGCCTTCAAGTCAAAACACTCCATGACACACAGCAGAGAAGACTTTGTCATCTGCCTGCCTTACTGCAAATGTCATTCAGAAAAAAAAATGTTTTAGTCGTGTCTGCAACCAATGAATCAAGACTTTACCAAAGCGGTGGCAGACTTCATTATTGGGCTGGTGGATGATACAGTCCCTGTGGTCACCACTGCGGCTTTTCACCAGAGAAATCCTTCCACAATGTTCTGAAGGTTTATACTCGTCCTGTAACTCAGGGTTTGTATTAGAGTACATAGAACATCATAAAAAACAGCCTCCTAAAACTTATGGAGAGCAGTAAGGGAGTGTAAAGGCTGTTTTATAGATGACTACACTTAAAGGCCAACATCCTAAAACACATAGAGAATGAGGGTTTATCATTTGTGGAGCTGTCAAACAGAAAACCACAAGCAAGAAATATGGATTTGTTCAGTGCAGTTGAAATTGTTAAGAGTGCATAATACATTGCATTGCATTGAGAAACCGCATGCAGAGACCTATTTTACTCTGGGTTCTTTGTGATTTCACTGTCTATGCTGAGGCAGGTGCAAGCTGTCAACACAAGAGATACATGAGCACTAAATCCTTGTCTGGATTTGTAGTTTATTAAGCTGACAGAATGGCACAGATGAAAAATCTGAAATCATGAGAATAATTTACAGTATTATCGAGGATGTGCAAGAAGAAAGGTGTGTGGTGGAGAGTAATGTAGCAAGGTCATTACCGCACTGGCTGCATCAAACTCAAAGGCCGAAGAAAGACTGTCCGTCAAAGCCAATCCCTCTACTAAGATACCCTTCCAATGAACTCTTCTTCAAATCTGAATATGATGTTGTTTTTACTACTGAAAAGGATGATGGAGACCTAAGTTTCTCTAAAGATGGAAAACTGACTATAGCCAACATTCATGGTGTTCTCCACTGTGTACTTCAGGCCATACCAACTGCATTCAAAGCTTTCACCCTTGTCTGTGTGATGGAGGTAGCCACTGAAACAGGCAAGAACTTATTCTCAACTCTTAAAAGCATTTGGCTCCATGTACCACATCACATGTTGCTCACAACACAGGGGCCATCTCATTCAGCTTGCTTTCAAAAAGGCACTCAAACACAAGTTGAAAGATGAATGGACATTCTGATGCAGACTCAACGCCCAGCGAAAGAGCCTTCAGATTTACTGATGCACCGAGAAGAAAAAGTCCAAAGTAAGTTTAGGTTTCTTGTGTGTGTGAATGCTATGGTCCCTGGTACTTTGTCTATATCCCCCTAATTACTAATACATATTAATATTAATTCATCTTTCAGGTGGTCTTTGCCTTTGGTTGGTTGCTGTTAATGACATTATACTATATCTCATTTGCAAGTGCACCTCACAAATGAGATATAGTATAATGTCGAGCCAAACTTGTCACAGTAGCCGTAAAAATATTTTATTTTCTAAAGCCCATCCGTCAACAGTCAAAGTGCACATGATTTGTTGCCATCTGTGACTGGTGTTTTCTTTTGTGAGCCATGTTTCACATTTTATTTTGTCTTCATGACATAGCCAGTTTCATTGTAGTTATGTCACTGTAACTCTAAGATTTAACTTTTAAACAGTCAGCTTAGCATTTTGTGATAAACAACTGAATTAAAATGTTCCATTGCTACAGCTACCCTTCGGTCCAGACTTTGTTAGCCCTTGTGCAGTGTTTGATCTAAAATGCATGCAGTGAACTGTTGGTATTCTTTCATAAATGTGTCCTAACAAGCATTGGATGTGGCATCTGTGACAATGGCCATACATCCTCTCTCTCGGTAAAGACAGAGAAAGAAGTCAGAGGCTCCCCAGAGGACACATTTGCTGCCTAGGCTTCAGACTGAGCATGTATCAGGATAACAAATGACTGGAAGTCTTCAGTCTCTCATCTTGACACTCATGCAAGACATTCTGTGTGTGTTTACAATATACTGGAGCTAAACAGACACCTTGCATAAGCTTTTAGCAAGTCTGTGACTTCCTCAGTGCTTGTCTTTTGTCTTGCTGCCTGTATGTATCTTATTTAAGATCTTGGTTTTTGTTTTCATTTGATTAACTTAGGAGCCTCAATCCGTCAACAACCTCAATACAGCTAGGACGAAAAAATGTCTAATCAGTGTCCTCACCATTAAAACTGATGCAGCCCCTAAGGATTTTATTGGATGTGATCCAGATGAGTCATAAAGTAAAGCTATGGAGGAGGTATGATTGGGTGGAGACAAAAAAGTCTACAAAGCAAAAATATAAACAAGGCATCATTAGAACCGAAGTCAATTGCAGTTTATTTTTTCCTCCATGTGAAAGCCTAGTTACCAAGCAAATTCAGAGGATCACCAATACTACAGCCTTTCCCTATTCAGCTACATTTGAAAAGATATTTTGTAAAAGCATTTTGATTAGAAGCAGTTGTACATACATATCTCCATTCCTAATGGACAGTTGTTGCATCAGGTACAATATTAAACATAAATGTTGTAATTTCATGTATTTGCTTAGAGTTCATATAATTGTATGAAGATTACAAAACTGTTTACCTGTTTTCATAGATATACATTGTTTTCTATCTTCTGTTTACTATCAGTAAACGTTATGTCTACCAGCAACCTTTTCTGCAACTTTAGATATTATGTATGAATGTAATTTTACAACACCAAGCGACCCTATATTTATTGGACCATTAACGTAGCCTGTTGGTAAAACAATGGTCAGAAGAAGTTTAACGTGTCACACTTTTTTTTTCTTTTTTGTAAAATTTTACAATATGAGGCAACTGCCAATTCCATTATTTGAAAATGAACATATATAGATTTGCACACACAGGCTTCATTTAGTACTCTTTGTGAACAATAACAGTGTGTATTGGGCTACAACATGAGTGCTGACATGGGGTTATACTAATGATGCAATGCCTGAGGCATACTGACAGGTCTGCTGTAGGGGGCCAGGGCAGAACTCCAGGCTGCTGATGCTTACTGCTGACAGATATTGACTTCTTCTGAAGCAAGGCCTTGTGTGGATGTGTTGGTGATTACCATGTACTGGTTGCTGACATGTGGGAGTGTGTCAGGCATATCTGGGTTTGAGGCCCCACACCATGACACTCTGGAAATGTCTGACAGACTAAATATGTCTTATTAGAAATTGGTTCCTTTCGTGGATTTCCCCAAAAGTGTATGTGCTCAATTATATGTTCTTGTTTCCTTCAGAGTTAACCATGTGAACTCTCTCACCCATCCTCATGAGCTCCACCCATAGATACTTTCCTTGTTCCTGCTTTCCCTGATTGTCTGATTAGTTAAAAGCCTCTTGGTTAGAATCGTTCAATCGGTTTCCCCTGTCTTTCTAGAAAACTAGACAATGGAAGGGGGGTAAATTTTCATTGCCATTATCGTGAAATTGGGCCAACTCTGTCCAATATACAACTAATTAGTTTTGGAATGGATGTCACTTTGTTTACGTTTTTTATCAATTATACATACAGTACCAGTCAAACGTTTGGACACACTTTCCCATTTAAGTGAATGGGAAAGTGTGTCCAAACTTTTCACTGGTACTGTGCATTGAACATAAATGTAAAGCATTTACTGCCAATATTGCAAACAGGGACAAACTTGTCGGGTCAACCTGGATTCAGCAGTTTGCTCTTTTCCCCATCCTGCCTCATTCTGTTATTTTCCCATGCAACCCACACACACACACTCATGCAGGGCCTTATCTTATATAAGTACATCGTGAGAGTACACTATTGTAAATTCTGAGAGTACATTACAGTTATTTGAAATATTGCTGGCTAAAATGGGTGTATAGCACAAAACATGAATGACCTTGGGAGATCACACTAAGTTACAGACACAACCTGATACAGACATTTTTTTTCTATAGATCACAGTTGTCTATAGACAACTCTGTGGAAATTGCATGAACTGTAGCTAGCTAAATGTCGCACACTTGATTGTAAGCCATTTTGCTTCTTCTCTGAGTCCTAACTCAGTTATATCAGTATGACATGAGTATGATATGATATTAGTATCCTGATGTCTATTGAGGATAAGTATCCATAAATCCACTTTAAAATTGTATAAAAAAGAACTTCTTATAACTTAAAAATCATAATTTCCTTTTTCTTCAAGGTCAAAATAAATCCAGCTTATTGTTATCTCTACATCCTTGGTTAAAGTGCAAACAGAAACAACTAACAGCTAATGCAACATTACACAAAATACCTGGGGGGTTAGGGGTAGCCCACTGCTAACCTCCTGTTTTGATACCCCAAAGCATTATGGGAAAAGCACTACCCAAATCTTCCCAAATGGAATAAAAAAATGTAAAAAAGCCTACTGACATGTATAGTAGTACTCAAATGCCAAATAATGGCATTAATAAGTAGCCTAACTTATCTTGAAAAAGACAAAATATGTCATGTGCCTAGCAGAGACATAGTGAATATGCCATACTTCAGGTAATAAAGGATGTTTTTCATTATCAATGAATATATTGTTCCTTATACATAAGTTGCAGATTTTTTAGTAACCTCTTAATTTATAAAATGTTCATGGACAACTGGAGCCTCCCAAAGGGGACATGACACGTTATTGAAAAATGCGCCAAATATTAATGATAATATGCAGAACGTGATTGGAACTATCAACCATACTAAGGCCTTTATAAGTGAACTCATTCTTTTGACATCTGTATACAAAGCATTGCTATAATCCAAAACAAACCAATAAGCAATAATTTAAGTATTACCTTTAATATTACCATCATTTTACTGCTTATTATCAATTTTCATAATGAGGGTGGCCAAATATTACAAACACCTTTCAACACGATGCATTACAGCTCAACATTATGGCGTATTACAGCATCTACAATGACCATATAGAATTACAGTAACACATTATCCACAAAAAAGCCAATTTAAAGGATACGGTAATATTTAATGCAAGGCTAATGTTTAGAAGAAGATTTAGCTATTTAAACTGGCAACTATATCTAACCTGGAAGTAAATTATAAATGTAAGAGAGAAAGACAAAAATATTTACGAGCATAAAACAGTATCATCCATGTACATTCTATATTCAGATTATATAATAATAAAAAATAAAAAAACTATACATGTCATCTTACCTGTCAGATTTTCTGCTCACTTTCTAATACTACTTGGCCTGCACACCAATAAACAGATAATACAAATAAGCGTTTTAAGTGACGAACCTGCCTTGAATCTCATGCCTCCAGAAACGTATCCAGTGATAACAGCCTGGAGAAATTTATAGGATTTGAATGCGACAGAAGGATGAATGATATGTTTTCTCAGAGACATACACAAAGGGTATTAAAGAGGTTAAGATAAGAGGTCAGATACTGAAGCCAAAAATCACATCCAGCAAAGCTCTTTGCAGAATCAGTCTGTGATCTGAGCTCCATTCACAGTTGTGGCTTAATGACACACAGAACAAATACTGGGGTGATTAACCATGAACAAAAGGTGTCCTCTGTAACAGTCATCGTGAAAACTAGGCTTTGTTACACAGGGAGGTGTATATTGACAACTTATATGCTTGCTCACTGTGCTTTTTGATGTGAAAAGTATACATTCAGCCATAATAATGACATTAACAATATGCTTGTAAAGATGTAATTGAAAACATTAAAAAAAAAACTGTGAAAGGCTCAATTCAGGAACATATATAGTCAGCATTGATGGTAAAGGTCAACTGAGCCGGTGTTTAAATTTACTCTGCTGGAAAACCTGTAAAGTGGAACAAATGTACAGTACGGTATGTGACTGCACTGCTCGCTGTAGAGCAGCACAATCTGACTCCAAATATACACAAAAACACTCAAAACACACAAGCTCAGGAGTTTTTATTTCCAGTTCCCACTTCAGAGAGAATTTTGTGTCTAGCATCTCAGCTCACCTCAGGGATTACAATAGTGTGCAGTCAAAGTAAACAAGTGCACAGTAGCATCTTATATCCCAGACACACAGACAGGAAGAAAGGAAAGAAAAAGTATAGGATAGATAGATAGATAGATAGATAGATAGATAGATAGATAGATAGATAGATAGATAGATAGATAGATAGATAGATAGATAGATAGATAGATAGATAGATAG